>CAOJBK012417201.1:0-14488 GCA_948294925.1 Codiaeum variegatum | reverse complement strand
TTAAATAACTAAACTCCTAGAAATCAGAACACTACCTAATAACATGGGATCATGATCCCACTAAATAAGGATCACTAATGACAGTTCCTACAATCAAGGAACTTACAAAAAAAATCAAGACCACTTCCTACTAGCTGTTAGTGGTTTGAATCACATTCGTAACATACCATTTGATTGGATAAGGGGATGCTTTTGATTACTGTCACTTTTGCAGTAGAAATACAACATTGATCGAGAAAGTTTTCCATGTAACAGAGTCGAAAGTAATCAAAACATCAATTGTGTCATCCGGCTATACCAGATCAGAATGATGAGACTAGAGCAATTTAGTTGGCATATTCTATACCCACTGATCAGTAAAGATTGTAACAGAATGCCCAATGCCAATTGACATTTTATTTGTTAATTATGAATGAGAAATTTATGAATGATTTATTAAAGGTGAATAATATTCAAGTGGATGTGCAAAAATGTTTAAGAGATTTATATGGTGAGAGATTAGTTGTTGGAATGGTTAATTATTATTTTTGGGTTAATTAATACACCAAACACATTCATGAAGATAAAGTTTCATCGTACATTGAAGTATTTCAATCGACGAGTCAAGCCATTAAAGTATTCAAAATATTTATTTATTTAGTTTGGAAGATTTCAAACTCAAACAGTCAACTCGATATGATAAGGACATTTTTAAAATTTATTTTAATTATTTTTCTTGATTAATTAAGATTTTTTTTAAAATTATTTTACTTATTTAGTTATAATTCTTCTTTAACAAGTATTTTAATTAATTTACTAGTAATTTTAGGATTATTTATTATTTTGCCTTAATGATTTTAATTCCTTATTAGTTTTAGATTATGATTATATAACTCATATAAATAGGTTACTTAACGTCATTGTAATCATATAATCAATAATTTAAATTCTAGAAATTTGCTAAATTCTCTCTTTGAGATTGTTTGAGTTTCTAGTTTTGAAACTTATTTTTAAAGATTTATTCTTGTGACGATCTTTCACGTTACACGTTGCGTCAGCTATGATCTGAATGTTCTTGAGGCAAGTGTGAAACCTTAATAATTTGCCACATTTCATTCCAAGATAGGGAGCAAAGGTACCTATTTAGTCTCTGTTGAACATTAAAACCTCCCTCTCTGCCATTATCCCATGTAAACGGGTAACCCACATAGCTAAGATTAATTAAATTACAATCTTCAAGCATAGAATGAAAAGAATCCAAACACGACTACTTTTTGATCTTGTCTCCCTGTGAAATAAAATTTCATTATAATCACTAAAATAGAGCCATGGAAGAGAACTTACGGAGGATAGGACTCTAAGAAGATCCCATGTGAAATATTTGTCCTCACCCCTTGGCCATCCATATATACATGTGCCTCTCCACTTCTAACTTCCTCTATATTTTGGGTCAATAGTAAAGTCTATACGATGAAGAGATGAACCCATAATATGAACTTCTCAAGTGTCCCTCCATGCTAAACGAAAACCTCCAACTCTACCATTAGCATCCACTATATAAAGATGAAAATCTTGTAAAGCATTCTTGACAGTTCTGTACTCACCAGTAATCAACCTTGTCTCCATCAAGAATACCAACAATGCGTGATTCTCCTTACCACATTTTGGAGGCTTTTAACTGTCCGTGAGTTGCCTAACCCTTAGACTTTCCAACATAGGCAACTCATGGCTCCTAACAGGGCTGTTTAACAGCCTCCTCCGATTCCAAAGGAAGACATTATTTTTTAGATCCATCAAAAGGAGAATCATGGTGATTCACACATACACACACAAAAATTGGATCCCTTTATCTTCTTTTGCTAAGCACCACTCTATTGCTAGTATTACAAGAGCCAAGAGCTTTACGATGTTCCAAACTTTTCCATGATTCAGGCTTAGGATGTTTATTAAGTGAAGACAAGTTGGTCGTAGAGGAAAAGGAAGCAAAGGTAAAGGCTAGGTTGGGGAAGGAGGCTAAGGTTAAAGGTATTGTTATAAGGTTATCGAGGTTAAGGTGATTTGAGTGACCAACAACACTAAAGGGGGGCATATTGGTAAGTAAGGTGTTGAAATGGTACCGTTTAAGGTATCTATGTTGGTTTAGGAAGTAGATGCTGAAATGACACTGTTTGATTAAAGTCAAGGGAGGGAGTTATTGGGTGATGGGATGGTGTCATTTATAGGTATGTTAAAATCTTGAGCTACAGTTGATTGATGCACATTGTTTCCCTCAACATTGAAAAAGGAGGACCTGGAAGACATGGGCACTGCAAACTGTGCTGGGAATAACAAACGTGTTTTTGGATGATTGGTTGATCGGAAAGAGGTTGTTGACGATGAGGGAACACCACTAACAGATGGATTATTTTCATTAGAACCAATAACATGTGGGTCCTGGAGATTCAAGTTTTTGATAGTAGTCCTCTGTTGAATCGGAGAAGCTTTTAGGGAAGGATTGTATGGCCACTCTGAAACTTTTGTGATTTCCAATTTTGAATCATAATCCTTTTCCATATGTCTTAAAATTTCACATCAATAGAAGTATTCATGCAACCTTTATATAAAAAATTGAACCCATACCTTTTCTCCTTTACTATTTTTAATGAAAGTGCCTCGAAATAATGGCTTTTGAACATTAACAATAACTTGAACCCAAAGATAACTGGTTTTGATCATTCCGTCCTCAAAATCACATTTAAGAACTTGGCCAATGATAGATGTAATTTTAATAGCCACTCATGGAGAGAGACGATTCAAAGCCACATTATAGATACCAACTCGGAAAGGTGCATCATTAATTGATAGGTTATCTAATTGTTCACCTCCTTCCACAACCTTCCATAAAATTAAATTTTTTCGGAAATGCCAAGGTCCACCTTCACATACATGATTAAGCTCATTTTTGTTGTATAATTGAAAGATGAAAAAGCCATTATGAGTATCTGTGACTTTCAATCCATTTATTAGGCACTAAGCAGTGAGTAAAGAAGTTTGAAGAATGGAGGAATTAAACGGACGTAAAGATAAGATCTTGCCAATGATACTAAAAGGGGATAGATTTGTGACAACAGTATTTTTAGACCCAACATCTACCACCATTTCTTCCTCCCTCGTTAATTTGAAACTATGCAGCAACAATTCTAACTCTTCAGCCATGTCAATACCCCAAATGAAATAAACCCATTGAAGGTAAAACAATAAAACCTACAAGAAAACACTAGAAAAGAAGAAAAAGATAGAAAACAACCTAGAGAAATCTAGAGGAAAACAAACTAGATTCCACAAGGAACTAGAGAGAACACACCACTAAAGGGATGCCTTGATTCATATTTTACCTACAAATAATAGTTTCACTAAAAGAAAATTTTTATTTATGAACCACAAGACTTTTTGATTTTCAAAAATCATAACATTTTTATATTTTCATAAACTAAACTATTTTATTGAAATATTTCTTAGTATAGAAAATGATAACTTTTCTAAAAAGAACTTATTTGTACAAATTAATAAGATTATGACAAAAAAAAAATTGAAGAATGTTTTGTAGTTTATTTTTTCGTAAATTACATTTTTTTTCATAATTTTTAATAGTTTTAAATAAATTTAATTTATGAAAATATGATGTACTTTGTACTATATGAAAATGTTTCTATATATATATATATATGCAAAAAAATTACAATTTTATATATTTTTTTGTAATTCTATTACTTCAAAAATTTTAGGAAAAAATTGTTTTACACAAAAGGAAAAAAAAATTATAATTACAAAAAATATATATTTTTTTAAAAAAAAATTATATTCATTTTTTTTAAATTAATTTTTTTAAAAGTGCTTTTAATTTTGAAAAATATATCAATTTAATAAAAATATTATTTTATTTGAAAATATAAATTTACATAAAAGATCTATTTTTAACAGAAAAAAAGAAAAAAACTTTGTGATTGATGTCTATGTCTGAGCCGATTGTTAGCTCGGTCACAAATCGACCTGTAGATAATTTAAGAGGATTCCCATGTATTATACGACTGTTAGGTGATATTGCAAACAATAACCATTTTGTATTTTTCTATTAATATTGATAACAAAAAGTATACTCTTTTTTGGGATGATTTTCTACTTGACTAATACATGGAAAATAAAACGATTGATAATTCTTCCAAATGGTATTGATGCCCATCAACTTGACTGTTGGAATGGAGTGTGTTGTCCTAAAAATGGACACCGAGGGATGAATTAGTGCCTTTGAAAATTTTTAAAAATTTTCTCAATAAAATGCCAAGTTTTAATGTTGAAAACTTTTCTTAAAGATATAATCTCGATAAAGGATTAAGCATGAATAAATGAGTTAATATAAAAAAAATTAAGTTTTAAGACATCAAAATAAACGAAAAACAGAGCACAAGCACTTTATAAAGCTAAGTAAAAGATGGGGAAGAAGATGGCTCAAGATTTTATAGTGATATCCTTCTTCCTACATCCACTTTTTTAATCAAACACGATTGAGGTTCCACTAGATACTCAACCGAAGCCTTTTCTCACTTCTAGTTTTCCGAGATTTCGCTCATTGTTCACCGGAGCTTAAAATCCAAAAAACAAATACAAGTTTGTTTACAATGAGAAAATACAAGTCAAAAGACTTAAAATACAACTAAACTTGCTTGGCTAATTTGGAGCCAATCCTAAGCTTGTGACTGCTAAAAAATATAATGACATCATCTTTTAACGTTTAAAAATTTTTCAGACTTGTGGCTTCCATACGGTTGTATGCCTTTTCTCCATACAGCTGAATAGGGTAGGTGAGTTTGAATAAATATTACAGTTAGATTCAATACGGGCATTTGAAGCAAGCTTCAAAATTGGAGCCTCTACTAAGCAGTGATATGGTTGTATGGAGTGTTATCTATACGGTCGTATTGATTTGGCTGAGAATTCCATATGATCATATGGAAAATTGTGATACGTCCGTATGGCCTTAAAATCCCGCTCAAGCTCATTGGTGGGGTAAGAAACCTTGCTCTTCTTCTACCTCTTGATGAATCCCCAACCTCAGGATTGTATCTCGTACTCTTTAAAGTAGCTCCTTTTGTGATTCTTAAAGACATGGTTGATAAACTTGAGAACAATGAGAAATTTTTAAAATTTAGGAATTTAAGGTTTTTGGTGGGAGAATTATGAGAGTTAGGGTTTAAAAGAAGAAAAAAAGGTTAGATTAGGGATTATTATAGTGAAATTATGAAGAAAATAGGATTGAGAGCTTTGAGGTGGTCGATACTGGTGTATATGGGTTGAATTGTATGAGGAGATGGCCGTATGAGGGTTTTTAGCTCGAAGGAAATTAAATGAAATGAAAGAAAATATGTTGGATTGATATTTACAGCTTCAATTTTTTAACATGGTATGGTCATATGGAAACAAGGACACACAGTCATATCATAGGTCAGTAAGGATCCTATAATCTTCAAGGGGCATACAGACATATAGAATTGGGGCATACGGTCATATTATTTTTGCTAAAAAATCTAGACATCTGTATGGAAAGAAAGCATACGGTCGTATAGAGGTCTAAGAGTTTTGTTTGAAATTTTTGGGACGAATTTAAGGAGAAAGGATGACATATGTGATATGTCTATCCTTAAATGCAATCATGGAAATAAAACTTTAAAATGATTTGACATGAAGTGATTCATTAATCTTAAACCAAATCAACTTTCCATTTAAAAGCATGCAAATACACATATCAAATCATAATAACAATTTTACACAAAATCATCAAAATATGGACATTAATCACTCACCAAAACATGAGATTAAGGTTAGATTATTCTTGAGTGGCATTAATCATACCAATTTCTCTTTGAATATAGTAGAATGCTTCCTTGTCAAGTGGCTTGGTGAAGATATTAGCCAATTGATACTTTGTGTTAATGAATTCAAGTGCAATGTTGCCTTTGATTCATGATCCCTTAAGAAATGATGTCTAATATCTTTATGTTTTGACCTAGAATGGTGAATAGGGTTTTTGGACAAATTTATGGCATTAGTATTGTCAAATTAATAGGAATGAAATGCAAATTTGACTAAAATCTTCAAGTTGCATTTTCATTCAAAGAAGTTGAATGCAATAACTTGTGACTTCTATGTACTCCACTTCAGTGGTTGATAATGCAACCGAATTTTTCTTTTTAGAAAACCATGAAACTAGCATACCTCTTAATAATTGACATATACCACTTGTGCTTTTCTTATCAATTTTGCATCCTCCAAAATCTTCATCCAAATAGCCAACTACATCAAAAGATGAGCCTTTTAGATACCATAAACTAAGATTTGGTATTTCCACTAGGTATCTCATGATGATTCTTTTAACAGATACTAAATAGGATTCCTTTGAATTTGATTAGAATCTCGTAAATATACATACAATAAACAATATGTCCGATCTAGGTGCACTCAAATATAAGAATGATCCTATCATGCTCCAATAATGCTTAGATTCAATGGATTTACCTTTCTCATTCACTTCAATTTTGTAAAGGATGCACTCATTTGTGTAGCATAGGGCTTTGCTTTATGAATTGTGAACCTCTTGAGCAACTCCTTGGCATATTTGGATTGATGAATGAGTTTGTCATCCTCAAATTACTTTATTTGCAATCCTAAGAAGAAATTGAGCTCCTCCATCATGCTCATTTCAACTTCACCTTGCATACACTCAGGAAATTCCTTGCAAAGTTTTTCATTAGTAGCACCGAATATTATATCATTAACATAAATTTGAACTATTAGTATGTCTTACTTTTTATGTTTCATAAAAAGAGTAGTATCAATGTTTCCTTTTATAAAACCATTTTTCAATAAAAAAAAGTTGCTCAACCTCTCATACCAAGCTCTAAGAGCTTGTTTTAAATCATATAAAAACCTTTTTAAGTTTAAACACATGATTTGAAAGTTTATCATTTTCAAAATCGGGATGTTGCTCAACATAAACTTTTTCTTGAATAAATCTATTTAAAAATGCACCCTTAACATCCATCTGAAAAACTTTAAAATTTTTTATGTATGCATAAGCAAGAAGTATTCTAATAGCCTATAATATAGCTACAGGGGCATAAGTGTCATCAAAATTTATACCTTCCTCTTGAGAATAGCCCTTAACTACCAAATAAGATTTATTTCTTACCATTATTCCAGACTCATCAAGCTTGTCGCGGAAGACCCATTTGGTTCCAATTATGGGATGGTCCTTTAGTCTTGGCACCATGCTCCATACTTCACTTCTCTCAAATTGATTAAGCTCTTCTTGCATGGCAACTACCTAATATTCATCGTCAATTTCCTCATCCATGCTCTTTGGTTCCACCAAGGACAAGAAAGTCACATACTCATAAATATTGTGAATTTGGGACCTTGTCCTTACTCCTTAGGAAGAACCTCTAATGATGTGAGAATCATTGACTTCATTTCTTACCCTTAAATGTTGAGTCTCCCTTTCTTGAACAATGGCTTGAAGTTTCATGCTAGGTTGTGCATCCATTTCCTCATTTATAGGTGTCACCTCCTTTTGACTCATAGACTCATCATTTGACATTGGTTTCTCATGCCTTTTTTCTTCTAAGGTGAGATCATCTATTATGTTTTCAATAGCTTCCATATTGTTAACATTGCTAGCTACACACTTGGAAGCAAACTCATCAAAAATAACATGAATGAATTCTTCAAATAAGAGTGTCCTCTCGGTGAAGACCCTATAAGCCTTAGAATGAATTGAATAACCAAGGAAAATTGCCTCATCTAACTTGGCATCAGTTTTTCCTAAGTTATCATTTCCATTGATATGCATATAAAATTTGCAACCAAATGTATAAAAATATGCAATGTTGGGCTTCTTACCTTTTAATAACTCATATGAATTTTTTTTTGAGAATGGGTCTAATCATGGCCCTATTTATGATGTAGCATGAATTGTTCACGGCCTCAGCCCAAAAATATTTTGGCAAATCATTTTCATAAAGTATGGTCCTAACTATTTCTATAAGTGACCCGTTTCTCCTTTCAACAACACCATTTTCTTGAGGAGTTCTAGGTGTAGAAAAATTATTCTCAATGCAAAATTTTTCAAAGTCAGAATTTTCAAACTTGATGACGTGATCACTTCTAATGCATGTAATGGCTTACCCTTTTTGAGTTTGTAATGACTTAGCTAATGACATGAATACACCAAATGCATCACTTTTATAAGCAAGAAACAACATCCATGAAAAGCGTGAATAATAATCAACAATCACAAGATAATAATATTTACTGCCAAGGCTAAATGTTCTGTTAAACCAAACAAGTCAAGATGCAAAAGTTCTAAAGGTTTAGAAGTTGAAATCATATTTTTGGATTTAAAAGAACTTTTAGAGGGGTTGCCCTTAGAACAAGCACCATAAATACCTTCATTTTTGAAAACAAATTTGGCCAAACCTTTTACTAAATCCTTTCTTGAAAGCTTGGATAGAACATCCGTACTAGCATGGCATAGTCTTTTATTCCATACAGTAGGATCCTCATCATTTGAGGAAAACAAAAAAAAGATCCTTGGTTTCTTAATTGCTCAAATCCATCAAGTACTCATTTCCTTTGCAGTAACTAATAAAAATAATTTTATCGATTTTAATATCAATCACTTCATACACATGAGAGTCAAAATAAACTCTATAACCCTTATCACAGAGATTACTAACACTAACCAAATTATGTTTTGAATTATGCAAAGATAAAACTTTAGCAGTAGTAAATTCATCATTACCTATTGTGCCAACTTTACAAATCTTACCTTTAGAATTGTTACCAAAGCTCACATTGCCTCATTCATTTTCTTCAAGCTTGAGGAACTTGCTCTTGTCTTTGTTCATATGCTTGGAACACCCACTATCAATCACTTATCTTTCTTGATTTCACTTGATCATAACCTATAAGAAAGTAATTCCTCAACCTTTTAATGGTACCTATTTTGTCTTGGGTTCATTCTTATTAGTTCCACTTGGAACTTGTTTACCTTTAGAATATCCTTAGAATCCTTAGGTACCCATACCTTCCTAATGGTATATGGCCTCATAATCCTAATAGGACAAGTCCTAGGTGCATGATCATGAAATTTGCAATAGTTGCATTTAACCAACACTTTAGGCAGAATGTATTGCAAATTTTCTCTTTTTCCTTAACCATGTAACCAAACCCGGCTTTGTCATGTACACCTCTTTGTGACATTAACATCTCATCTCGAATCTTACTCCTATTAGATAACTTTTTCAAAAGTTCTTTGAAGTCTTTAAGTTATAGTTCAATCTTAATTTTCTCTTTCTAGAGTCAATCAAATGATTTTTGCAATCCATTTATTTGGGTCATGAGTTTTTGATTTTCAAACTCAAATTCATTAGAGCTTTTGCTCTTCTCATGTCCACATTTTAATTTATACAAACTTTTTTTTTTCAAAACATAGATGTTACCTCATCATCTTCTTCTCTGACATCCTCTTATGCCATCAAACATAAGTTAGCCTCCTCATCTCTATCAGATGAGCTTTCATCACTTGAATCATCACTTCCATTCCAAGTGGCCTAGGCTTTGCCTTTCTCTTTGCTTGAGCTTTTTTTATCCTTTGACTTCTTAGATTTGTAGATGTAACAATCTTGCCTTATATGGCAGGGCTTCTTGCATTCATAGCATATAATCTCATTTCCCTTTTCCTTCTTTGACTCCTTTTTTTTTTACCTTTATTCTTTGATAGATACTTGTTGCACTTCTTGAACTTCTTGGTAAGAAATGTAATATCTTCATCATCACTATCATCACTTGATTCATCTTAAGTTTCTTCTCCTTATGATACCTTAAGAGCAAGTGTTTATCTTTTTTTCTTGACTCACTAGGTGTGCCCCTTAACTCCTTTCTTATTTTGAGCTTCATCTCATGGGTTAAGAGAATTCCCATAAGAGTTTCCAAGTTCATGTTTTTAAATTCCGGTAAAGATTTAATTGCATCAATTTTAAAGTCATACTCTGCCAATAAGTATATAATAATCTTGACCACCACAAGTTGTTGGTGAAGGTTCTTCCGAGACCCTTGAGCTCATTCATAAGTGTGGTGAATTTTCTGTACAAATTCTCTCATTCTCCAAAAACTTCTACCTTAACGAGTGGCTTTTAACGTGTCCCAAATCTCCTTAACAGAATTACAAATGGATACTCGGTTGAACTCAGTTTCACTCAAGGCACAAAATATGAAATTAATGGCTTTGTCATTCCTTTAGAGCTTCTTCATGATATCATTCGGGCAATCCTTTTGATCAATTGGTTTACCTTTAGTATCCTTTGGAAGATATGGTCTTTACTCATTGATCACCCATAAGTCATAGCCTTGTGATCGAATGTGAAATCTCATATAGACCTTCCATTGGTTGTAGTTGGTGCAAAAAAAAAAAAAAAGAGAGAGGTGGTCTTGTGAAGCATTGGCCCTCTAGAAATGGTGTTTTTTTTCTAAAATCATTAACACTTGTCATTATCAATCATTAGATTATAAAATCATATGATTTTAATGATAAAAGAAAGATGGGCTCTAATAGCAATTGTTGTCTCAACAATGGACACCAAGAGGGAGAGGGGTGAATTAGTGTCTTTAAGAATTTTTAAAAATTTTCAAAAATAAAATGCCAAGTTTTAATTTTGAAAACTTTTCGTAAAGATATAATCTTGATAAAGGATTGAGTAAGAGATGAAACAAATTAGATAATATGAAAAATTAAGTTTTAAGACACCAAAATAAACTAAAAATAAAGCATAACCAAAATATAAAGCAAAGTAAGACAAGGGGAAGCAAATGGCTCAATATTTTATAGTGGTTTGTTCTATGCATACTTTTACATTTTCTCCCTCATAATTAGGTATGTTTATTGCCAAAAATTATATTTAATCAGTTTTGTTTAGTGTTTTTTCTAGTTGAATATAAGAATCTTAGCAAATAGTAGGTTTTTGAAGCAAAGTATGAGATTCCTAAATGAGCGAAAGCAACTGAGCACTTTTTCGAGGAGCAATTCTTTCATTAGATTCCATTTAGATGTTGTTTTTCATTGTTAAATTTGGCTTTTAAAGATTGTTTTTACTTAAGCTTCAAGAGATTGAAGAAAACTCAACTGAAATTCTCAAGGTTTAATTTCTCATTTATGTTATTTCTTTTCAATTGAGTTTTTGTGTTGAGGATATCAAACATGAATTCAATATTTTTTAATAATATTATGATGATTAATTTTCAAATCATGAGCTAAATTCTTTCTAGTATAGAGTTTTGTATGTAGCAAGTTATGATGTGAGTTTTTATTTTGGGTCTTTTGATTATGCCAATAGTTTCCTTGATTAAATTGATTTACTTCCTAATAATAATTGTTTGATCACCAATTATTTGTTTAAAGATTTGAATGAAGGAACGAGAGTTGAAATTCAAACTTAGAATCCATTCAATTAGGATCTTAAAATGAATTAGAAATATAATTTTTAAAATTAAATTCAATTTTTGATTTAGGATTTATCAGGTTATCTCTATGAATGTGATTGCTAGTAGGATAAGGTCTAATGAATGGATTTATTAAGGATTGAATCTTGAGACATAATTGATTGACTAATTTAAATATAATAAATGATTAACTTATAGATTGTAAATCTCTAGACACTCTCATCTATTGCATTCTAATTTCTAGCTTTTAATATTACTTGTCAATTTCAATTTCCCAATTAGGTTATTTTACTTAAAATACATTCTTTTGAAATAACTAAATAATAACTAGTTGTTCCATAAGGATACGACCTTGGTTTCCTCCTATATACTACGATTACCCATATACTTGCAGCCGCTTTTGGTTAGTTTAATTTTTGACGAACAAGTTTTTTGCACCATTTCTGGGGGAACTTGCAAGGATTTGTTTATTTGTTTCATTGTGAATGTTTTTGCTTTTAGTTTGGTATTTTTATTTTTGTTTCCTTTTAGTATTTTATGCAAGGAAGAAGATCTTTGAATGGAGAGATTCTTGTTTTTGTTGATAACATCCATAGGATAGGAGTTGAACAAAGAAGGATGGAAAACATGAAGGATCCAACAAATCTTGTTATTCCATTTAAAGTTCAAAGGGAGGATGAAATAGAGGACCAAGAGAACTAAGGCCACAAGGATTAGATTATTGATCATTTTAGAAACATGGGGATGAAAGAGTTTGCTAAGCTAGTTATAAACACAGTAACCTGTTGCATTAGATTGGAAAAAACATCAATGAACTATGAACTTAAGACCATCCACTATAATATGATGTCGTCCTTCTATGTTGTGGCCAATGAAGACCCTCTAAACTTCATTTGGGACTTCTATTC
Organism: Codiaeum variegatum; assembly: GCA_948294925.1. Classification (NCBI taxonomy): domain Eukaryota; kingdom Viridiplantae; phylum Streptophyta; class Magnoliopsida; order Malpighiales; family Euphorbiaceae; genus Codiaeum; species Codiaeum variegatum. The sequence continues at coordinate 2,072 of CAOJBK012417201.1, read as the reverse complement.
TATTATTTAGATGATCTAACTACAACATCTGACAAAGGATCAGCTCAAGATGAGATGCTTTCCCTATACACTCAAGGATGCTATAAAGACATGGTTGATGACACTTCCTCCTAATTCCCTCATGATATGGTAAGAGGTGCATAACAAGTTTAAGGGGAAGTTTTACTCACATTAAAAGATGACTGACCTCTGGATGAAGATAACAATATTTCTCAAATGGAGAGGGAGAGCCTTTTCACAAATCTTGGGAGAGGTTTAAGATGTTACAAGTTTTGTGCCTCACCATCATTATCCACTGTAACTACTGAATCAATTTTTCTATGATGGGCTCACACATCAAAGACAAGGAATAGTGGATAATGTGGTTGGTGGTTCGATGAGTGAGATTACTACTGAGGAGGCTTTAATTTATCTCTAAACTTCATTTGGGACTTCTATTCTATTATTCAAACCATCCAACTACAACGTCTAACAAAGGATCAGCTCAAGATGAGATGATTTCCCAATACACTCAAGGTTGCTATAAAGATATGGTTGATGACACTTCCTTCCAATTCACTCATGATATGGTAAGAGGTGCATAACAAGTTTAAGGGGAAGTTTTACTCACATCAAAAGATGACTGACCTCTGGATGAAGATAATAGCATTTCTCAAATGGAGAGGAAGAGCCTTTTCACAAATCTTGGGAGAGGTTTAAGATGTTACAACTCCAGTACCTCCCCACCATTATCCACTGCAACTACTGAATTAATTTTTCTATGTGGGCTCACACATCAGAGCCAAGGAATAGTGGATAATGTGGTTGGTGGTTCTATGAGTGAGATTACTGTTGAGGAGGCTTTCAATTTATATGAGATGTTTGGCGCAAACTCTCAGTATAAGAGTGTAAAAGGAAGATGAGCAGGAGTGCAAGATGGTGCATAAGGTAAGGATGTGGTTATATAAATAGCTGAGTTGACACTCCAAGTCAAGTTGTTATCTATGAAGGGGAACACACCAGTGTAACAACAAGAGGTTTGTGGGGTATAAAGTATTTTTATCCATGGTGCTAATGTTTTCCCTTCTAGTTATAATTCTTTTACAGGTGAGTTTGAGGAAGCACAAACTTTGGATGGTTTCTAGCCAAGGGCAAGAAATGATCCTTTCTCCAACACTTACAACCCTAGTTAGAGAAACCATTCAAACTTCGATGGAGGAACAAACACTAGTAAAAATAACACCGGCAGTAGCAACCCCAGTTTCAAGTGATGTAAAGATGTCCATATCAAGGGGAGTCATTAGGACCCTAGCAATAAAGGAAACCTAGTTTGGAGGAATGCATTCATTCAGGTTAGCACCCGAGCTTAAGAGGGTAAATTATAACTCAGTTGCAACCAAGTAGGGAAAATTACAACTCAGTTGCAACCAAAGAAATAAGGAAAACTTTCTAGTCAGCCTGAGCAAACTAAGGCCATTATAGTCCTTAGAATTGGTAAGGTTATATATAATAATGTTGGCACAAACCTTGATGATTCAGGTGTTAATCTTGAGCACAAGAAAGAGGAGAGAAGCAAGAAGCCTATTGGGCTGCAAAAGGAATAAGGAAAATTGAAGGAAACTCCATCTCCTTCAAAGCTTCACAAAGCGGATGTCCCTTATAGGCCGCCTATTCCATTTCTGAGTCGGCTCAAGAGTGGTAAGACAGATAAGCAATTTGAAGATATTTTCAAAATGCTTTCCAAGGTAAGTATTAATTTACCTGTTTTTGATGTGATTCAGAATATTCCAACCTATGCTAAATTTTTCAAAGAGTTAAGCTCTAAGAAAACAAGGTTGGAAATGAAAGAGAAAGTTGTGTGAGAGGTAGCTAATATCGTACTCCAGTATAAGTACCCCACAAGGCTAAGGATCCTAGTAGTTATGTCATTGATGTAAGCATGGGTAACGGGGTAGAGGCTAAAGGCATGGTAGACTTAGGTGTAAGTATTAATTTAATACCTTATGCCTTATTTCTCTAGTTGAACTTAGAGGATTTAAAACACACTAAAATGTGCTTGTAATTAGCTGATAGGTATTTAAGGTTCCCTAAGG
>CAOJBK012417189.1:0-15467 GCA_948294925.1 Codiaeum variegatum | reverse complement strand
CTTTGATGGTGACTTTATGACTTCCTTAGTATCATTTCTACTTTTTTTTCCATATTCTGACATATGTTCCTTGCAGGTTCCTACCCTGGTACACATCTAGGATCATGAATCTACCAATGGGCCTTGTGTACTTTAAGCACCACTCTTGCCGTTCTGAGTGTTGCTGAGAGCTGGAGGGAGCCCAAGATCATCCGAAGATGTGGTAACCAAATCAAGGATGATGATGAGGATTCAGATGAGGGGGAGTGATGCATGGATGTTTTGACTTCATGGGGCCTAATTACTAGTCTTTTTGTAAAAAAACTTTGTTTTATTTTTGTATTTTGAACTTATGTTTTTGAAAATTTTAGAAATTTTCAATTTTTTTTTCAATTTTCAATTTCATAAAATAATTTTATTGGAAAACTAAAATTTGAAAAATATTATGGTAGAAACTCGGGCGAAATTGGAATCACATCAAGTCGAAACGAATTGTTACGACGGGTCGGGTTGAAGCGCAAGCTGACTCACACGTATGAGCCTGGACGCATAAGTTTGGTCCTTAAGGCACACGTTTGGGCCTAAACACATGCATTTAGGCCTTGATGCGTACATTTAGGTTATGGTGCATGGGCTGATGTTCCGACTCACACGCTCGGCCTTCCAAATTTTGATTTGTGCCTTGATTTTCATGATACTATATATTCTCATACGAAAATTATATTTTTTTTAATAGAAAATGACCAGAACATACACTTTTTTAATAGAAAATTTAATTTCTCTCTATTTTTTTCTTACAAAATGGAGCCTTACTTCAGTCACATGATGCATGGCTAATGTATACAATTGGACTGAGTGAGTAGGATCAATCTCGGGAAATATGGCATGGTTGCTTTGTCGACACTTAGAGGTGTCAAGATTGATTAGGAATTTTTGAATGCTTGCATTCGGTCATGGGATCCTGTTGATCATGTGCTCCGATTTGGAGTTGGTATGGACGAGATGTGTCAAAATTTTAAGGAGTTTTTGATTTTGCTCGGTATGCGTCTTGAGGCTGACCTGGCTATTCCAATTAAAAGGATAAGTTATTTCAACTCTTTCAAAAGGGCTTTTGGATTTAAGCATAGAAGTTGCTTCTAGTATAGTGAGAGATTATTTTGTGGATGTGCCTACTTTGGCTAACATGTTTTGGGAGAATTCAGGTGACCCAATTTGGTCAACTAGGAGGCTAAAGGCTTATGCTTTTGGTTTAAGTGCAGGCTATATATTTGTGCACCCGATTGGATGGGGTGATGACAAGGTGACTGAGCTGATACCCTAGATGGGTGAGAGGACTTCGATTATTGGCATGATTATGGTTGAGACGTTGCTGAGCCTTGATCGTCATTACACTTCGAGGTGACCTTGGACCATTAGTTTTTTTTTGCTCAAGGTACTTAAACCTTTTCATTACTTGTTTGTTTTAGCATTTATAAGGATACTTTTAACTATCATGTTTCATTTTAGATTTGGTTGAGGGACCACCTCAGGATTATTTCTAGTCCTGAGTTGATAGACTACTTGGCATATTAATGTCAAACTTGAAAGATTGTAATGTATTTCCCTTCCAAAAAGGATTAGATTAGCTTATTGAAGGAGCTAAGTCCTTGTTACAGAAATATGATGATTAAATGCATGCTCATGTAATAAGAACACTAGATGAAGTGTTTCTTGAGTTGGTCGAGATTAGTAGGATGACTGAACTTATTATCGTTGACATCCATCAGGATGATGCCTCTGCCTAGCATGATTTTCTTGATGTTATAGGGTCCACTCCTAGGAGGTCTGAATTTCCCTCAAAGGTCTTGTATGACTTGTCTAATTTCTTTTAAGATAAGGGTACCTTCTTGGAGGTTGTGACTCTTCACTCTTTTTTTGAAATGCTTTGTAAGTCTCACCTTGTAATTTTAGGTCTGGTGAAGGTTTAGTTGTTCATAGTAGGCCCGTTTCCAATCAAATTAAGAGATCTAAGCTTTTTAGAGAATCCTTACCGTCAACTCTATTGGGATTACTACTTTCATTTCATAGATCAGTGAGTAAGACGTGGCTTTAGTAGTTGATTTATATGTTGCTATATGCTCAAGGAGGGCACTTAGCAAGTGTAGATGCTAACCTTTGTGGTTACTAATTATTTTCTGAAGCATGTTCTTTAAGGCCTTGTTGGCAGCCTCAACTACACCATTAGCCTAAGATTTATATGGAGAAGACCAAGGTGTTATACTTTTCTTTCTTGAAGAGGACAACTACTTCTTTCTAGAAGTGGGAATAATTTTTTGAAATGATTTCGTGTGGGACACCATACATTGCAATGATGTTCGTCTTAATGAACCAAGCCACCTTTTTTAAATCTAAAACTTAGTAAGGTGTAGCCTCCACCCACTTAGTGAAGTAACTAAGGGTACTAAAATGTATTCATGGCTAGTAGATGATTTTGGTGAAATTTTATTGATGACATCAATTCCCCAAGTAGAAAAGGGCCAAGGAGTTATGATTGGGTTAAGAAGAGAAGATGGGAGCTTTTAAAGCTTGGCATATTCTTAGAATTTTTAGAACCTTCAGGAAAACCATGCACAGTCTCCATTCATGGTGAGCCAGTAATAAACTTGGTTCATGATTTTACATGATAATGCCCATCCATTCATTTGGTTGCCTTCTTCCCTACTATGGATTTCCTCCATGATTCTATCAGCTTCTTACTCAGAGGCACACCTTAAGTGGATGTCATTCCAAGTTTTTTTATAAAGAATGTAACCTTTAGGGATGTATCCTCTAGCTAGTTATCTTATGGTTCTCTTTTTTTATTTGGAGGCTACCTTAGGATAGGGATCTTTTACAAGGTCATTATAGATGTCCCAGTACCAAGGCTTCTATTTAGTTTCTTAAATACCTTGGTAGTGGGATTGGAAGCTCAGTTCATGCTTGATGCTTATTGAAATAAGATGGATAAGGAACCTTTTTGCTATTTCTATCATTGATGCAAGAGTTGCCATTAGGTTAGAAATTTTGTTTTGAGTTCTTGAAAAATAGTGGAAAGACAATGCATCAAATATGGCTGTTAATTCTTCGAGTCGCTTGTGGTGAGGAGCCAACCACTCCTGTTGGGTTTTCCATTTCCCCAATGGTTGAGAAACTATGAGGTTAGAGTCTTTATAGACTTTCAAGTTCTTGATTCCAATCTGAATGGCTAATTCTAATCCAGAAACATAAGCTGCATACTCAACTTCATTGTTTGTTATCTAAAAATTCAGTTTGGTTGTTAGAGGTAAGCTTTCACCGGTGGGTGCAAGGAACACCATCCTAGTTCCATATCCTTTTTTATTGGCTACTTCATTAAAGAATAGCTTCTAGGTTTTATTTTGGATAAATAAAATGTCTTCATCAGGAAATTCTGGTTCTTCCTAATGATCATCTGTTGGGGGAGCTGCCAATTGGTCGGTAATGACACTACCCTTAATAGCTTTCCTTTGAACATATTTGAGGTCATAGGCTACAATAACTACCATCCATCTAGACATCTTACTATTAAGGACAAGTTTATGTATGAAGTACTTTATCGAATTTTAGTTAGTAAAGACGTGTGATGTATCAGCTTGTGACATACATATACTAAAGTTGGGTAGAGCTTTTCAATGTAACTATATTTGAGTTTGTGTGTCAGCATCCTCTTGCTTAAATAATAGTTGGCATTCTTTTTGTGAGAGTCTGGAGCATTTTGTGCTAGCATGACACCTATGGCTTCATCTATGACTGTTAAGTAGAGTAGTAGTGGTTTGTCAGGCTTAAGAGGCTGTAGAATTGGCAGGTTCAGGAGATACTACTTTATCTGTTCAAAAGTTATCTTGCATTCCTCATTCCATTACTTAGAGGAATTCTTTTTCAGTAAGTTAAAGATGGGACCACAACTATCTACTAACTGATGGATGAACCTACTAATGTATTGGAGGCATCCCAGAAACCCCTTTATCTGCTTCTCAGTTTTAGGAGGTGGCATTTCAATAATTACTTTGGATTTGGCAAGGGTCGATCTAAATTCCTTTCTTGATGACCATGTGGCCAAGGAACAATTAAGATGAGGATACAAATATGAACTTATGAGGATTGAGCTTAAGGTTGTACTGGCAAAGTCTAAGGAAGAACTTCTCCAGTGCTTACAGGTGTTGTTTGGCGGTAGTGCCTTTAACGACCATGTCATCAATGTAGACTTCCATATTTCTGCATGTCATGTAATGGAAGATTGTGGTGGACCTCCTCTTATAGGTGTCTCTAGCATTATTTAGTCCAAAAGGCATTACTTTATAACAGTAAGTACCTCATTCTATGATGAAGGATATTTTCTCTTTGTTTGGAGGATGTACTAGGATTTGGTTATATCTGATGTGTAGATCGATTAAGGAAACCATCTCTGAACTGACTAATGCATCAACTAGGGGAATAATGCAAGGAAGAGGGAAATCATCTTTAGGACATGCGTTGTTTAGATCCCAATAGTCCGGTCCACACACATTCTGACATTACCATCATTCTTCGGCATTGGGATGATGTTTGCCAACCATGATGGGTAACTAATTAGTTTGATGAACTGATTAGACAATTGCATGGATACTTCCTCTTTAATTGGAATGGAGTAGCCCAACTCTATGCACCTGAGTTTCTATTTGATAGGCTCACAATCATGATGGGTTGGAATTTTATGGACAACTATGCTTTGATCGAGTCTGGTCATGTCACTTGGCTTCTAAGCGAAGCAACCTTTGAATCTCTTGAAAATAGATTCAATATCTTGTTTCTTTAAGCATACAGATGCAATTTATGTATTTCTATGCATGTTTTGAGTGCTAATTTTTATGGGCTCTTTAACTACATCTTTTATTCCATTTATTTTATTATTTTCTTATGTTGATTGGCTGAGGTCGGATTCATCAAATGGAACATCAAAAGAAAATAAAGAGATATGGTTGTAATAAGAAAACTTGGTCATTTTGTTAATAGCAATAATGGACAGGTCTAGGGTTACATTGTATTTAAAGTTAAAAACCCAGTGGACTAGTTACATCAGACTCAAAATCAGTAGACTCAAACTCAAACTCAATTTCAAACTGAGACTTGGTCTTAAATTCATATTTAGGCATGTCTAGTTGAGAGAGGCTTGCTTCATAAAACCAGTTGTCGAGCCTTTTTAAGACTGGCTTGATCAAGATGGAGGGGTTAATATTTTCGTTCTTGTCAGATAGGACAACTATTTTGCTAAAGAGGCTAGCTTCCATGTTCTCATCATAGTCCTCATCCACAGAATAGATGGGTTGGCAGTCTTCAAAGGTTAGTTTCACATTGGAGAAGACTTCAACACCAGGAATTCTGATACCAATCACAAGGCAAATCCATGGTTTTGAAAAAGCGTAATAAGGAACTATCTCTCCCTCTTTCACAAAATGTCCATTTAAAGTCTTGAAGTAAGGCCTCATGGGGTAGTCAGCTTCTCCTCTTTTGCTGGCTATGATAGACATTTGTTTTTCTTGGGCTTTTTCTTCTTTGATTCCATCATCAGTCGAGTGATAACCTAAGCCAAAAGACATCATGGAGGAAGGAAACTCATCGAAGGACTTCATGCCTTGTTGGTTCTTCCCCAAGCCCATGCTAGGGAAATATGCCATGTGCTTGAGGGTGTTGCCAATCATTGGATTACAGTAAGTATCAAAGTCTAGAGAGATTGCTTCCTTCAAATTCTCAGCAGTCTCGATGAATTGGACAAATGATAAGCTAGATAAAGGATATATTAGCAGCTCAGGTTGGATTTCCAAAATGGGAACTATGTTTGGGACTTCAGATTTTCCATATGCATTCTTGAGAAGGAACTTGACCATTTGGTGCAGGGTTGAAGGCACTGCCTTTGCTTGGTAGTTCCAAGGTCTCCCCAGAAGTTAATTAAAATATAAAGGTACATCAATGACTTAAAGGGGCACTTGAAATTTATTTGGACCCATGGTGATGGTCACAGTTGCACCCCCCAAAACTTCTATCTTTGAATTGTCATATGTTGGTACAATATGATCTAAAAGGGGTAAAACAAAAGCACCTAGACAACTTGCCACCCTAATTTAGCAACCATTGAGAGAAAAGCCATTGTGAACCAGAGTCATCAGGATAGTTTTTTCTCTTGTAATGACTGTAATGTAAAGAGCATCGTTATGGGGTCACCTAAGGAGGATTTCATTATTCATGAAATAAATAGATGCACTCTTGATGGAACTAGTGATGGAAGTAACCAGAGTGTCTAAAGATATGTCAATGGGTGTTAGACATTAACTCAACACCTTATAAAGAGCTTGTCAATGATAATAGGAAGACATTAGTAGACTCCATATTGAATTATTTTCTTGAGCTTTCCTTAGTTGTTTGAGTAAGGGATCCTTTTTAGGTTCAGGAGTTCCCTTAGGTTGAGCCACTGGATGGCTTGCAGATTGTGGAGGAGCAGCATGTGCTTATTTTATTCTCCTACTTCTCTTGATAACATAAAATTCAGTTCCTATGTGTCTCAGGTCAATGACATAACAATAGTCATGTTGGATTAACTTCCCTAAGGAAGGTTGGTCATCCAAATAAAATAAATTAGGGGAGAAGGACTTCCCTAAGAGAGGTAGGTCCTCTCAAGTTTAGTGGTAATTTCGCAAAGGAACAACATCATATTTCAGATGTGTAGAATCACCGTAGTCAAATTCAATAGGATATTATTAACATTATGTTCTGGAAGAGGATTAGTGCCAATGTTAGGAGTAGGTAAGAGAAGCTCATTGTCATTAATTATATCTTAAATTTTATGCCTCAAGGCCTTACAATGGTCTATCTTATGGCCAAGCCCTTGATGATAGTCACATGTCTCATCCATATTGAAGTTTTTGGGTAGAGGATTCATAATGGGTTTCGGCTCGAGAGGCTTGAATGCTCCCCTTTCCAGGCATTCTTTGAGAATAAGACTTGGTGTGACTCCTCCTAAATTATTGAATTCTCTTCTCTTGATTTGGATAGGCCTTTAGGAAGAAATTGCATTGATTGCACCATCTTTTCTGGGTTACATTGGTTTTTCTAAAGTAAGAGGATGAGGTTTGAGTTTCATCCTTTATGTGGCTAGACTTAACCCCATCCTCGAGGTGTGAATCTACATTAACGAGTGCTTTGAAATTAGGTAAATATTGTGCCATCAGTTTGTCTTGATACATCAACCTCTTCATTATATTAATATTATTTTACAAATGCATTATAGATAAGTTCCTATATCAGTTTCTTGGAATCATAAAGTTGTACAAACGAGTTTAAAACTGTACCAGTAAGCAACTGTTGAAAGTGTTGAGCAAGGAGCTCACCTTCCACGGCTAAAAGGGCAAAGCGTACCATCATAGATCCTCAACTAGGTTGAGGGGCAAGTAGTGTCATCGAACTTCTCAAATACATGCATATAGAATTCAAGAGGAAGCCTTGCATAGGGAAATGGGCTGAGAGCCTTGACGTTAATCACATTTTCCTTTTTCTTAATGGCGTTGAGTGTTTTATGCATTTCCTATTACTTTTCCATCATGTTTTTCAACAAAGGATTATTTTCTCCCCCTTTTGGAAAAGATCTGTGGGAGGGGTAGTTGGGGTAGTGATATTTGGCAAATTATACCTTATTTTTTCCCATATTTTTGGTAATTTTTGTGCTTTAAATTGAATTTGATTTATTTGTTCTAGTGTTTTCAGTCCATTTTAGTAATTTAAATGGAATCTGGAGCTATGTGGGATTACTTTGAAGTTGATATTCAAAAATAAAAAAATGTGCTAAAACAGATTAAGAAAATAAGTCACAGGATTGGCTCATGGCTTGGGAGATAGCCCATGAAAAATGGGTAAGGAAACATATCCAGAGGCTTGTCACGTTCAGTGTCATGGGTCATGATAAAGACAATTAGAGAATGGACCCCTTTTTTTTAATGAGAAATAGTAGCTTCTCACAAGTGGTGTCATGGACCATGACACAACTCGTGGCAGCTTATTGTCCATTTTATAGAAATCTGACGGGTTTGAACATATTTTGATATTTTGAGCATAACTCAAGCTACAATGCTCTAATTGAGATGATTTAGGTACCAATAGAAAGCTGAGAGAACGATCTAAAACTTTATAAAAGACTAAAAAGTCTAAATATTTAAAATTTATATCCAAAATTGGCACAAAATTCAGATGTATAATTCTTGGTACCTATCTAACTTATGCTGATGAGGCAAAAAATTGGCCAATCTATGCTTGACACATATCCACACCATAATTAGCCTTAAAGAACTATAATAGGACATCATTCATACCAAAAGTGGGAGCTCTTTCTTGGGGGTTTTGGGCAGCCACCATCTCAATGGGTTAGAGAGAGAAAAGTGTAAAATTTTCATGGTGAAGATGAAAAGTTGCAAAATTTGGAAGAGGAATGAAGATTGAAGTAGGGATTTCTCACTATTCATTGAGTGTTTGAGTTTTCTCTATCTTAATTTGTATTTTCTTTTTAACTTTTTTGCTATGGATTAATTTTTTCATTCATCTAGATATTATGAACCCTAATTTTGATTCTATGAATTGAATATTTGGTTTTGCATCAATTTCATCTTTGAATTGTCTTATTTTCATGATTTAAGATTTTTATTCTAATTTTAAATTGCTGATTTGTTAATGGGAGTTTGATTCTATATTAAATGAATAGAGATACCCTAATATAGATTAATCACTAATGGAAATAGAGAATTGATTGGGGTGCTAGAGATAGACCTACAATACTTCTTTAGATGTTATTTTCTTAAACTTAATGCTACTCCTAATTGATTTTAGGTTGACAAGAGATTCCCCTTTAATAATTAGAAAGTTAGGGATTTAATCACTTGAGAAAGGCTTATATCCAATTCAGTGAGAGTCTAATTCAATTCATTGTTTGAATGATTCATACCATTATTCTTGACATACATAAGAAGTTAAGGGGATTCAATATCTAGATGAACTTCACCATTGATTTTCTATCATTTATCCTTTAATACTTTCATAGATTAGTTTTAATTGGTTTAGTTTAATTAATCTCAAATTTGGTTCAACGAGAAAATATTTTAAGTTTGAGCTAGTACTTGTGTCAGTGTCTTTGTGGATCGACCTTGTTACTGCTATACTACCTAAACAATAGGAGCACTTGTCTATAGTCAAGGTAGATTTAGCCGTTAAGCTTTATAAACTGTAAAACCTCTGGTGTTACCTTAAGCTAACATCAAATAGCAACTCCACGATAGTTTATGGAGGCAGAATGACCATGTCCTTAGTAACTAGCTCTTTTCCAAAAATTGATGAAGTGGAAGCGTGATTGGCTAGTTAGACCCCAAAATGAGCCAACATGGCTTGAACCTTTCCCAAGATAGTCTGTTCTTGGGCTTACACCATAGCAGTTACAGTTTCTTATTGCTTTCTGATAGCCTCATCTTGCTTTTTAAGAATTTCAGCTTGTACACCAGCAATGTTAATAGGTGGAGCAGTGGTAGTGGCATCAACAATAATAGGGTTAGGAATGGTGTTATCTCTAGTGTTTAACATGTTAACCTTTGGATAAAAAAAGGCAGGGTATCATCTTTTTGAAAAGATAGGCCAATGGCAGGTAAGTTTGTATGAAAAAGAGGGCTTTTGGAGAACTTTTCTAGAATAGTTCCACTTAGACCAATTTCATTTTTATGTAGTGATGCATGCATGCATGCATTTATGCATGGATGAAAAAAGTTTCATGATGACAATAATATAATTAAAGTTTTAGGGTACAAGGGACTTAAGGTCAACTCTAATTATTATATGGGAGCTTAGTGGTTTGAAGGTTCCTCAAAGACTAGAGGTGCTATATACTTAACCACATGTGAATCAAAGAGATTTGCGTAGGTCAAACTGTTATGTGAAACCTCATTTTCTCAATTGAAAGGACAATGGGTACACCTTGGAGTGGGTGATTTCTCTATCATCAAAGTAGTCCCTAGTAGGGAAGCTCACTCGATGCTACTTTCTTCCCATGGTTTCCTAAAAGTAAAGGAGTATATTTAGTGATGCATGAAACCAATTCCATACAATTTTAAGCTAAAGTTATTTCTATAAAAAATAATCCACATAGTTTTTCTCAATTTTAAAATGTCCCCAATGGAGTCACCAGCTGTGAGGCCTCGTCTGAACCTGGGTAACCATCGACGCACCTTAGAGCTTTTGGCTCAAGGAAACTGAGCGCATGGGTTCAGATTGCGCATAGCATCGTGGTTTCAATAGTTCTCACTTTAGGTGAACTCCTTATGAGTCTGTTGGGTGCAAGTGTGAAGGTGTGAGTTGCCACTTAATTTTTAGAAAACATGTTCATTTTTATGGTAATTAAGAAACCATTTAACTCTATTTTTAGAAAACCTGACATTTTATCCAATTTTATGGAAAAGGTGGGCCTTGAACCAAAGGCGGCTTTGGGGACTAGTGATTGATAAAAACATTTTAGAAAATTGATTTTCCATTTTCTAAATAATTTTGGCATAAAGAAAATCTGTAAGGTTTTGGTTTAAAAAAGAAGTTTTCGTATATGCATGGCATACTTTTATGATACATGAGCAGTTATAGCATGCCAAAATAATGCATGAACAAGTATAATGGTATGAATGACAATCATAAAGTGAAAGTGATAAAATGGCAGAAAATAAACAAAAGTCCTTCCTCTTCTCCTGAAGGGTTCTAAGGAAGGCACACATTCCCAATAAACAAATTAAAGGCAAAGAAATAAAATAAGATAAATACATGAAAAATAACAACAGTAAAGGGGATCCCTTCTCCATTCTGAAAATGATCTGAGAAGGGCACACATTCCTAAAAATGATTACAGAACCATAAAAAAGTAATAACAAAAATACAATAAAAATAATACAAGAAAAATATAAAAATAAATTGAAATGTAAATAAAATAGAAAAATAGAAAAAAATTATAAAAAGAGAAAAATGGTTTTTGGAGTTGAAGCTTTTGAATGGCTTGTCGCCTTATCCCCATGAATGGGAATCAAACTCCACAAAGTTCTCCCTTCTCACGAAGGGTGGGGTTGTTCTTTAAAACAGTTGGTTGGTTGATTGTAAGTTTAGAAGCTAATTTATTTTATTGTAAAAGAATTAAACAGCAGGCTATTAATCAATTTTAGAATTTGATTGATATAAAATGAATTTTATAAGTGAATTATGCCTAAATAAGTTTTAAGGGCTTCAAATTCAGAACCAAAAAATTATATCTTTTTTAGATATACTACGTTTGGCTTTTGAGCCTTTAGAACCAGAGGATTGGACCATTTGATGAAGTCGGATTGTTCGTTACGTTCAGAAAGGTCTATCTGGGCATTGACTGGTGTATGACTCTTGTATTTTGAATTGTTTATCTGATCGGAAAGTAGAAATTTTGATTTTTCTAGCCTGAATCCTAGTGTTTGGAGTTGTTTCTGGCAGTTTTTTTGTGTGAAAATCATGTTTGTAAAATAATTTGACAAAGGTTCGATATGAAAAACTTGTTCTAAACTGTTATGAAAACTGACCCAGGGGTTTAATTTTTAGAAAATCGTGTCAGAAAAGTCGAAAAAATGGGCAAAGTACGTTAGATCATTGACTCATGGGTTTGATCCTAAACACATGTGTTTGGGCTTTAACACACGCATTAGGCCTTAAACTCAGGAATTTGGGCTTAGATTTATGCGTTTAAGCTCTGATGCATGGGCTCGATTTTTTATGTTTGATGTAGTCCTATTCGATTCAATTTTTTAGGTTTTTTGGTCCATCTGATGTCTGATTTGAATGCAATTTGAACCCATGAGCTTATATTGAACGGCCGGATTTAGTGGTGCAAAAATATGGGTTCACAATTGTCTTCCATTTTGACATACTGAAACTCTACCATAATAGTTCAAAACCATTTTAAAACCCATTTACCTAGTGATTTAGTTTTATTTCAATTTCATTAATCATTTTACTATTCTAAAAGTGGAGACATGGTTAAGATTTGTCAAATCCTACATTACATACACGCCGAAGCTGAGAAAAGAAAATGAATCGTGTTCTAAACTTGATATTTTTATCTCATTTTCTTTATTTTTATTCTGATATTCGCTAGAATAGCATATAATCAAAAAATCATTTTCTTTTATAAAATTTGATTTGGAAATAATAATATACTTGCTTAATGATTTTTTCTTAAAATTAATTAGCTTTTGTATCTACATCACTTTTGTCAAATCCACATTCTAAAGAGGAAGAATTGTATGGAGTTTGATTGTCATTTGAAGGATATGCATGCATGTCCTATTTTATTAAAGACATGAACTACAAAATTTATAAATTTTATTTTCCCCTTTTCAACTATTTACATCATTGCTTTATTTATATTTTATTTCATTACTAATTATTTATGTTAGATTTATTTTTTATATTGATTTTTTTATTTTGTTATTCTATTTCATTAATATTATTATTGTTATATAGTGATGATGTAATTATTTTCGTAGCATTATTCTTATTGCTAGTTGAAAGATCCATCTAATCTCTTCTTACCGATATTGCTAGTGGAGAGATCTCAACTACGATTTTCTTTTTCAATTATATTTCTAAAAGGGAATGCTTGCCCTTTCTTGTATTTTTAGAACTTTGAATTACAGTAATTGAAAACTTTGAGGAAAATAGAAAATGACAGTAACAACAAAAGAAAATTTATATTATGATGAATAACTAAAATTTGCTAATGCTATGTTGAGAAATTGGTTGATTGGATATGTTGAGTTGATTGGTTGATATTTTTTTTTCATAATTTGATGTTTTGATGATTGGATGACTAGATGATGATTTCACATTTCTTCCTCTAATGCTTTTTATAGCCTCCAATGCTTGTTCCCCAAGCCATTGCTTCACTTAATGAGTCATTAATTCTAAGGAGTTAATATATATTACCTTACTTTCTTCTCAAGCACCAATTTCTAAAATTTTCTTTTTTTTGTTACCAAGCCACTATTTCTAGAATCTTCTCTATCAATCTTATTCTCTAAGTTTGCACATAGTAGATAATTATGTCTTGGGTTTTCTTGAGGATTTAAAGAATAATGAACTTTTGCACTTTTAATAAGTTAATTTCCCAAAAAAATATAATTTGGGCACAAATAATGTTCCCCCCTCACATGTTATTAGCTTGGGTTAAACCTAAAGTTAATGAGATGTATATAAGCTGCAAACCATTTGAGCTTGCTCCATGTGACAGGAAAAGGATCCATGATGAGTGAACACATAATAAAAAAAAGCCTAATTCACCACTTAAATAGATTGAGGGAGAGAGGTTTATGAGCCTCCATTTATTCTTCATCATCTTCCTCAAGAGAAACCTCCTCAGAACCTTCAAAACATTACTGCAGTTCCACTTTCCTCAGAAAGGTTCTTGAATTTTTTCTCAGTTTTTATTTTTGAGATTTTACTTGACTTGGCTTTACTGGACATAAAATATTTTCAAGAGCTTTTGAGCCAAAATTTATTCATAGATATTTTCACTTAATGAAACAGGTAAAACATCACTAAATATTATCAATTACTCAAGCCTAATTAGTTCTAATTAAAATTTTATCCTGAGGAATAAGCTGAAATAATCATCAGTTATCATTATATTTTCCTCAAGTAATTTTAGCAAAATTTTGCTAAAATCCATGATGTGATTGTGTTCATCTTAAGTTGGTAAATTATTTAACGAAAAAATCTCAATGATTTTAGCTCTAGTTGTTTCATTACAATTGAATATCATTTTTATAGCCTTATGCCAAAACGACTATTGCAAAGAAAAATAATAACTTTCAGCTCCACTAGCTTTCAGACAAAAGTAAACTTATTAGAATTCTTTCCTCAAGGAAATAGTTGAACAACACTAAATATCAACATTTTCAAAGTTTTCCTCATACTTAGTTAACAAATTTTGCCTATAATAATTTTTGAAGTTGTCTAAGGAAAATCTAACATGAACAATAATATAGCTATATAAAATTGCACTAGTACATTCTTAAAATTTGCTAATAATTAGCCTCAAGGCTAAACCAAGTTTAATTTAGATATTTCCCTGAGAAAGCAACTAAAAAACACTAAATATAAATACTTCCCGAGTTTTCCTTAGATTTAGTTAATAGATTTCGCCAAGAATAACTTTAGAAGTTGCTTGAGGAAAATCTTACGTGAACAGTAATATATCAGCAAACTGTTATACCAGTATATTTTCAGAATTTGATGATAGTTAGCCTCAAGGCCAAAACAAGTTAAGTTAAGATTTTTCCTTGAGGAAACAATAAAAAAAGTCCTCTCTCATTATTATCATTATAATTTCCCTAAATTTTGCCAAATTATTTTAGCAAAAAATTGTTAAAATTTTATTTAAGATTGACTTGAGGAAATAAATTTTATTTTCACTTGAACAATACATAGTTTATTGTAAAATTGACATGTTTCTTCTAATCATACCATAATACATAATTACACAACCATCATATGGTTTAAAAACCACAAACACTCCTATTGTATAATATCTTAAGACTTTTTCATGTAAGACCAAGTATTTAGTCTCCATTTTGATTTAATTTCTTGAGGAATTGTGATTTTGGTTGTTTGCTCATAACTTACTGTATACCTTGAGGATTTTATAGGACTTTAACCTGTGGCAAGGCAATTATTGAGCTTCAGTAGTTTCATAGAACACTTCACACATATGCATCACATATCAAAGGATCATTATTTAATAGAGTGCTACTGAAATTTTTGCATTTTTACTATTCACACACAAAACTATCAAAATTTATTAACTTAATTAACTATGCAAAGAAAAAACAACTCATAATAAACACACTTCTTTATTTATTCAAAAAATATCACCAATATAACTTGGTGATTATTTTATCTAAAAGGACAATTTTAAAACAGTTATTCTTTTCCCATCATTTCCTACATAGTGGGAAAACACTTACCATTAATAAACTTCTTATGTGGAACCCCTTCCCTTGGAGGAACTATAATAGGGGGTTTTTGATAAATAATTTTAATTTTAACAAAGTAATTTTGATGCCTTAATTTCCATTAAAATTTTTATTTTAACCTTAGCAAGTCAAACAATTCTTTGATTTTTCTAGCAAAGTAAGAGATTTACCCAAAAAACCTTTGTAACTCATTTTTTATCTGAGATGGCTTTGCTTCAAGCATTGCCATTGCTTTATTCTTGTCAATAATGTTTGGAAATGGTTTGTGAAATTCCAGGTGGATAAGTTGGCTCAAGCCTGGTCTATACATCTCTTAAATCACATTAGATATAACATCTAAACCATCCTCCATCCTTAAATCTTGAGGAGATTGCTTAAAGGTTTAAGGATTTGGTATGAAACCCTAGGGAAAATTCC
>CAOJBK012416782.1:0-11905 GCA_948294925.1 Codiaeum variegatum | reverse complement strand
TATATTTGACTACAAACTAAATTTTTTTAAACTAAAACATAGGTATTTATTAAAAGAGTTTATTTAAAATAAAATTTTCTAATATGAAATGCTTGAAGACCAAGTTAAAAATTTTTAACTATCCGCTGAATATATTTTTTTCTCCAATTTTACCCTTTATTATTTGTAAAAATGACCATTGTTGTCCTTATAACTAAATCTCATAATTAATCTCTAAAGTAAATTAATTATATTAGAAATTTACTTATTATATTGGGGTAATTTTTTTAAAAAAACAGTAGGAGGTTGGACTAATGTCCAAATTAATTTTACCTTCTATCTCTCTCGAGAATCAAATATGGAACCTGCAGCTGTAAACATTAGCTATTTACCGCCACCACAACCCTCGAAGACTTATTATATTAGGGGCATAATTTTTTTTTATATGTAAATATGTGTATATTCATTGTTTTGTTAATAATAATAATAATAATAATATTCTTTTATGTCATTAGACAACTAATTTTACTAAACATTGTTAATTTCATTAACAAGTAGAGGTTTTTGCCAATAATTTTTAGCTTTCAAGTAACTTTTTAGTTATTTATGCCACGCAGAGTCTTAGAATGGATGGGTGCAATGGTGTTATTTGCTCATTTTATCATGCTATTAACTTTGATTGTAGGATCTTTGATTGATTGTTTTGCATTTTACTCTTTCTTTTTATTTAATAATATTTAGAGGTAAAAAGTGTGAAGAGGTCACTATAAATGTGTTAATCTAATTGGGATATTCTGATGTGATCACTAATTATTTTAACTCTATTTTTATTAAAAAAATTGTAAAGAAGCCAAAATTTCTTATAGGGATAAATTTTTATATTAGTATAATTTATTGAATAAATTGCTATTTAGTCCATAAGATTGATCAAATTAACTAATTCATTATCATATTTTAAAAAATGACATGAGATATTTTTAACCTTTGGTCAAATTAATTACTCATTTCGTCCTTTATTTTTAATTTTTTTAGTAAGTTGACTTCTTTTTTAATAACGTACAAAAAGAAAGAAATTCAACCATAAAATAATCATTGAAAATGAGGTTTGTAAGATATCAAGCAAATATCAAATAAAATTTTTTGATATAAATTTTCGAGTCTGTGTTTGACGTCTTACCAACCTCTATTTTCAACAATTATTATATGTTTTGACTACTCTCTTCTTGTACGTTATTGAAAAGTTGGTCAAATTATTAAAAAAATAAAAATAAGAGACAGATAGACTAAATAATTAATTTGATCAAATTTTAGAGACTTTCCATGTTATTTTTCAAAATGTAAGCACAAAATAATAAATTTGACTAAATCTTAGATATTAAATATGAACTTATCCTAATTTATTCTAAGATATATAAAATAAGATATCAATATAGGGCATTTTTAAAAATAATTTTACACTAAAATAATTTTAAAATATTTTAGTTTTTCGGTTGCTCCCTGTCACTGATTTTAGGTTATATATGATGTTTAATATTATTGAATTATTGAAAGTATGAAATGTTATTTTTAGCATTAATTATACTATGATTTCACCAAAGGTATTAACTATATTACAATTAATTATTAGTTTTAGTTCATATATATATATATATATATATATATATATATATATATATATATAACCCTCGTCTCTAAGACAATAATATAATGAATAGGGTGTCGAACACTGGAATTGGTGAACCTTATATTGACCACATACCTATTCTGATAGATAGGCAAACATATTATAAGAATATATTGCTCGATAAACTAATATATATATATATAAGAATTAGAATTACAATTCATAAGTAGTCAATGTAAATATAGAATGCATATGATTGGAATATATGACCTAAAGTCCTTTAAAGCAACTCTCGTTATCAACCGAAGGTGTTTCCATATAGAGTCTACATGCACTCTCATGTCATTGTAAAGATAGAAAAAAAAAATCTTAAGTTCTTTTCCCATTTTATGAACCCCTCAAAGAAGGGTTGTTTCTCTCTAAGGACAACCCTTAACCTTTAAGTAATCTCAATTGCTTTTTCACCGATTTGCCTCATCTCTCTTTGCGAATAAATCGATTGAGAAGTTATAAATTAGGGCCAAACATACACAATTAGTTCATGCCAATAAGAGTTAAATAATTTTCATCAAATATTTATAGACTAAATCATAAAGCAACCCTAAACAACCTATTTAGACTAAGTACATAGTATCATGCATCAAGTAAACATAATAAGCATTCATAATGAACAAACAATTAAAATAAGAAGGGAGGAAGAAGATATAAATGAAATAATACTCCTTTATTCCTCAGAAAATCACTTGAATATTGCTCGAACACTTGGACTTCAAAATCGCCTATTAAAAAGACACTTGATACAAGAACACCATAACTTAATCTAAAAGATGTTTATGATTCTTTTAGAGAAAGTAAACTAATACAATAAATAGTTTTCATCATCTTCATGATGTTGAATTAATATGGAATTGGTTTCCTAAACATAGCCTAGGAAAGGTTTATATAGGAACCAAGGTGACCCATGAACTATCTCTTCAAAAAGGGTGTCAAAATGGAACCTACTCATGACACCCTATCATGAGTCGTGCCCTGATTCTTTTGTTACAACTCATGACCATTGGCTGGTAGCTTAGCATGCTAGCTCGTGATGCTCAAGTGCGACTGGCGACCATGGGCCACTTTCACGACTCGTGACCATAGGGCATGACTTGTGATAGCCTTCTTTCTCCCTTAATAGCTTGTCTTTGTTCAAAATCCTTGTTCATTGATTCCTTTAAGTTTATAGTCTCCACTTTCCATTATAAATCATCCTTAACATCTAGAATTACCTATGTCACTCAACAAACTAATTAAAGGTGCCCTTTTTACATAAAAACATTCAAAAGTAAGCATGCATTCATTCATTGTTAAATAAATGTTTATTAGAAAGCTCAACCTATTTACATCACATTAGCCAAGAAGACCAAAGATATTGTGTTTGAAATTCAATCCATTTATTTTTATTATTATTATTCTAAAACTGGTAGGATAACAACATTTCATCAAGTATCTTTTTCAAATTCAAAATCTAAACTGGAATAATCAAATAACTTGGTTAATCATTTTTCTAAAAATTGGTTAGCTTTTGAATCCATAAATTTTCAAAATAAACCCATCTTTATAAAAAGGGAGAACTGTATGTGGCTTGATTCTCATCCAATGGGATACATAGACATGTCTTGTCTCTAAATGCTGTAACTCCAAAATATTTTTTATTTAATTTTCCCCTTTTATTCATTTCTTTTTTTATTATTTTACTATTCTTATTCTTTCTATTCTTTTAAAATTTATTTGTTATTATTGATTTATTCCAATGACTGAGATCTCTTTCAACCATTCAAGTTGTCGGTGAAGAGATCCATCTGATAATGAGGTCTTTTCCTAACTTTTGAATGGTCAATAGAAAGATTATTTCTTTTATGTTATGTTTTCCTTTTATTTGATCTAAGAGAATGTATACCCTTCCTAGTACTCTAGTGTCAAGAGGAGAGATCCTTTCTGTCATTATTATTTTCGGTGTTCTTATGTGATTTCATTTATCTTCCTTTTATCAAATTTATATTAATTTAAGGATATGTGCCCTCCTTAGATCCCTAAGGGCTAGATGAAGAATCCCTATGCAATTCCTTTGATTTTCCAATTTATAACTTTCTTTTATCATTTCCACTTATTATTTGTCATTCATCATATTTCGTCCATGCATCATTCTCATTTTTGTATAACTGCACATGCATCATCATTATATTGAGTTCATGCATACATTAAATTCAAATTTTAACTAAGTTCATATTGATTGAGAGCCAAATGATTTTAGAATTAATTTTCTTAATTGATTTTATAAATTAAAATTATGGTCTTTGAATCCATCCTTTGGTTTGAGATCTGAGCACTTTTTCATTGAAAAATCATTTTGGAGTCATGTAATTGGGTTTAGTTAATCTTGTCCTGAAATTGACATATTCTAAAAAGGTTAGGTGGTGATTTTATCGCACACACACCTTGCACCACAATGGACCCATAAGGGGTTCTACCTACGTGAGACCCGAATCGAGAAGTACCATCATTCCATCGAGAAGGTTTCCTTAAGTTAGCTCTTAAGGCACGCAATTGGGCGAGGTCACATAGCTAGCCACTTCATTGGGGAAAAAACTAATTTTCAAAATGGAAAATGAAAAAAAGATGGACTAATAAAATCACTTTTGGCTTAAAACCAATATGAACATTGGTTCATTAATCACTTTTCACTTATTTTTATATCTCCAGGAAACTAAGGATAAAAAGTAACATCGAGTGAGTTTCCCGCTTTGGCGCTACTTTGCAATAGTAACATCATCCATTCCATTATGCACCCACTAATAAGAAGATTACTCTTTTTATTTTGCTCATTCATGAGGAGTGAAGCTAATTGAAAATTTCACTATGTTCTTAAAGGACAAAAGTTGAACGTCTGATGGCGCCTTGCTCTGGCCAAAGCTATGCAATAATGAGATCCCCTTTGATTATGATCGGATGTGACTTACAGTCCCTTATAATATGCTCACTTAAGGACTTCGTACTCTAGTTGTTCTAAGAGTCTCTACTAGTCAAACCCCATCTAGTAGACTCCTTGTTTTGCTCATCTCCTTCTTCAGCTATTTAATCGGGATACTAGGTTTTTTTTTATGCATGCAAGTCTTTTTATTGGAATGTTGATACATGATATTTGGAAAATATACTAGCATTTCCCCCATGTTCTTGGTGGTTTTATTCCATAAATTGAACTTAATCCGCTTTCTTAATGTGTTCTCAACTCTTTTGGGGAGTTTATTGAATTTCAGGAGCTATGTAGCTATATTTTGGAGTTTGAGCTCAAAAATCGAGGCAAAAGAGCAAAAATAGAGCAAAAAGAAAATTCATGGACTACCTCACGGTTTGTAAGGTTGTTCGCCCCAAAATGTACTAACCGAAAGCGACCGTAAGTATACAGGCTATCGTAGTATAGAATGAGAACCCAATGTCATATTCTCTTAAGGAACTTGTGGTTGGTTATTTGTTTCACAAATTGCCAGTAAAATGAAAAGAAATTTGGGTAAAATTAATAATAAATCTAAAGAAAGTAAAGTAAAGATGTAAATATGCAATGTTATGAGAGAGTATAGAGATTCAACAATTAATAGTCAATCGTCTCTGAACTTTTTGCAATCGGGTTAATTAATTATGCCAAACGATCCAATTTTCAACACAATCATTCGCTAGAGCTTATTCTATTAGCAATCACATTCATAGAAGTAATCTAGTGAAAACATGCATCACTTATTGAATTTAATCCTAAATCTTATATTTCTAATTCATTTTAGAATCCTAATTGAATAAGTTTTGGGTTTGGATTTCCACTCTTGCTCCATCACCCAAACCCTTAACTAAACTAATTGGTGATAAAGTAATAATTTATAATCAATCAATTCAATCAAGCTTAAGCATGACATAATTAAAAGACCCACTATATTCATATCATGTCTACTTCATGCAACCCTCTAGACAACGATGAATTTAGTTCATAATTGGAATAAAACTCAACAAATTAATATTAAAACTCATGGAAAATACGTTTAATCTCTTAATACAAGATAACCTAATGAAGAATTAAAGAAACAAGTTATGAAAATAAACCTTGAAAGAGTTGCAAAAATTCTCAATCTCTTGAAGAATTTCCAGCTCTAGATCTTCTTACAAGACAAATCAAATGAAAACTAATGAAATCTATGAAGAGTTGATGAAATCTAAAAGGAATTTGGTCAAAACCCTAGAAAATAAGGGAATCTATCTCTAAATCTCCTGTTTAGTATGAAATTGATTCAAAAAATCGAGTATAATTGAGTATTTATACTGTCAGGACTAATTGCGTATGTACGGCCACAACGGGTTTGTACGGGCCTGTACAGATCCTCTTAACCCGTACGTGCACCTTAAAATAGTACTGAGAGGAGTACAAGCAAGACTATTTCATACAGGCCCTACCCATGGTGTCTTTTCTACTTAGAAATGTGTATGGATTGAAGCACTTATGTATAACCATATTGTCATTTTGTACGGCCTGTAGAGATTCTCTGTTCGCCTCAAAATATACTGCAAAAAAAAGTGACCGCAAGTATATGGGTTATCGTAATTTAGAGTAAGAACCCAAGGTCGTGTTCCTCAAGGACCAATTATTATGGCTTGTTTAAACTTTATTAATTTGTTTCTTAAATTGCAAGAAAAATTAAAAGAAGATTTGGTTTTGATTGAAAAGTAAATTAAACAATAAAATTAAAGAGCAAGCAATTAATGAATATGAATGTGCAATTTTATGAACATGTCTAGAGAAATTGACAATCCATAATCTTTCCTTTATGATTTCGAACTATAAATTTATTACTTAGGTCTAACAATCCAAAGTTTCATGAAATCATTTAACTAGAGCTTACCCTAGTCTAGCTAATGCATTCATAGTTGTAATATAGAGAAAATATGCATTAATCAAAGAATTTAAGACTAAAACTTATGAACCTAATTCATTTTAGAATCTCAATTGAATAATTCTAGGTCTAGACTTCCACTCTTGCTCCATCGTTCAAACCCTAATTAAACTAATTAGTGATTAACCAATCAATTTATAATCATTAATTCAATTGAATCAAGCAAAAGTTAAACCTTAATAATAAAACTCACAGCAATTAATCATATTAAGGCTATTACATGCTTCAATCTCTAGACAAAGATGAATTTAGTTCACGATTGATTTAGAACGTAACAAATTTATAATAATTCTTAGAGAAATCATGCTTAATACCCTTAACATAACGAAAACCCATAACGATAGCAATTAAGTCAAGAATAAACCTCAATTAAAAGTAGAAAAATCTAATCTCCTTGGAGAAATTCAACTTCAATCTTTAACATAAACCAAATTAATGAAAAACTAAACAAAAATAATGAAAACAAATAATTTTGAACTAAAAACTAAAAACAAACTAAAAAGAATTTGATGAATTGAGGGATGAATGAAATTTGATGTTGAATGGGTAGTGGATGCTCTTGATCCTTCAATAAACTTGTTTACATAGAGGAATAAGTTGTCTTTGAGTTGGAAACTTTAATATGAATTCAATTTGGACTACAATTCAGAATTTGCTTAGAAAACCTATCTTTTTGCTAAAAAGAAAAAGCGCACGGACTCTCCTAGAAAATGCATAACCCATGCATGCAATTAAAAATAAGACTCCTTCAATCTAGAGACTTGCACGACCTGTCTTTCATTCCGCATGGCTAGTGCGGTTAGTCAACTTCTTGAATTCCAAGTTGAGTTTAGTCTAGAGATCGGCACGGCCTGGCTTTTAATTCGCACAACCATGCAATGACCCGTGCATAAGCAATCTTCAGAATTTTTCTTTAATCTTTTCTTCAATTCATTCTGGAACTTTGTTTATTGATCGAATAACTCCATATTTTCTGAATTCCTCTAAAACACACTTAACAAACTAATTAAACTCAATTTATGGGCAAAAATATACTTAAATGTAAAGGAAAAATAAGAAAAATTTCACACAAAACACTTTCCAAGTCTTAGAACCTCCAAAAATTACTCCTTCAATCTTTGCAAGCTTAGGAACCTCATCTTTAGCGCTAAAAACTCTGTTTTTACATAAATTCCTAAACTTTGCTAAAAATCACTTAACAAACCAATTAAATGAAAATTTTGGATAAAAACCAACTTAAATATAGAGGAAAAATAATGAAAAATACACCTAGAATAGAGGAAGCTTGTGCAAGAAGGGATTTTAGCCACTTTCAAATAGAATAGGCAGTAACTAAAACGGCCAGTCACACAGTCTGGCTCACAAATCATAGCTCAGACCATGTGACTTCAAATTTATGCTACTATACCTTGAAGCCTCCAAGCATAATTTTGACACCAAGGCTCACATAGTCTAGCTCACAGACCATGTCTCAAACCATGTGAGCACCCAGACAAGCCCTATCAAAGCAAATTTTAAGCAGGAAAAAGAGGATCTTGGCCAAGTTTCTCACTTCAACACCTAGAGGCTTCAAAAAACCCTAGGAGCCGCCAAGAATTGAAGAATAGAATATCAATGAAGTAATTTCAAGGTGAATTTCCATCTTTTCATCCAAATTTGAGCGATAACTAAAAGATTGGGCAGATTAAGCTAGAGTCTTCAATGGATTTTCTAGTTTTTTGCACGTTTCTTCTATTTTCTTATTCTTTCTCATTTATTATGAACTAAACTACTCTTGTCTACCTATATTAGACAAGTTTTAACTTTTTGGTATGAATTAATCAACTATTTTACTCAATGAATGTTAGTTTTTTTTTATCAAGTTATGCTTTTGAATTTAAAATTTTGCATTAGCACTTACAATAGCATGCTTTTTTGTGATATTTGTTGTTCTTTCTTAGCTAGAAATAGAAATATTGAATGTGGAACACTCTTAAGCATATGGGTTTATTGTGTTTGCTAGAGATAGACTCCCAAACACCTAGGGTTTCCATATTTCACTTGATTTTAATTCTTTTTCTAATTGAATGGAATTGTTAAGAGATTCCTCTTCCATTACTTAGGAATTAGGGATTTAGCCTCTTGAGAAAGGGTTAGGTCTAACTTTTGTAAAATACCCATTTGGTAATTGAATGGAATATTCATTGGGTTATTGATTGATTTTGGAAATGAAGTTGAAACAAGTCAAAATCTAGGTAGACGTTTTGATTCATTATTGATTTCTTCCTAAAATTTGCAATTTTATGAAATTCCAATATTTTAGATAGTTTTAAGTTTAGTAAAAATTAGTTCCACATTCACTATTAATTGTTGGCTAGATAATAGTTAAGGAGATTGAGTTAGTGCTTGGTTAATTAGCTAATTCCCTTAGGAGAATGATATCGAGACTTACCCGGTGTACTACTTGATATAACCCCGTACACTTGCGGGTGTTGCAGTCGGTGCGCATCAAGTTTTTGGCGTCGTTATTAGGGATTTGGCTTGAAAATGGTCAGCTTTAGAAACAAATCTAAGACTATTGATTTAGCTTTTATTTTCTTATTCTTTAATTATTTTTGCTCATTGTGTCTCATTACAGGTACCAGTGCATTACCAGAGCTAACTCCTCAAGTTTAGTTCATTATGATCCAAAATTACAAAGGACCCTAAGGAGATAAAGGCAAGCAAGGGAGTTAGCTATTGTCAGAGACGATCTAATTTTGGAAGTGCTCGACGATGGTTCCATTCAAAAATTAGAGGAAGGTATCATGGAAGTGGATTTAGAAGTGCCTGAAGGAAACATGGAGGGTAATGGAAACGGTAATAGAAATGGTAATGGTGCTCAAGCCGGAAGAACAATGTAAGATTTTACAAGAGTGGATCTCAATGATGTTGGTGGTCCAATTCGAAGGCCACCAGTTGATGCTAACAACTTTGAGATAAAGTTGGCCATTATCCAAATGATTCAGAATTCTTGCTAATACAGAGGTTTGGGTCATGAAAATCCCCACACCCATTTGCATGAATTTGTTGAAATTTTTGACACATTTAAGATGAATGGGGTGACGGAGGATGCTATCAAGTTGAGGTTGTTCCCCTTCTCACTTAGAGATGAACCTAAGAAGTGGCTTAAGTCTTTTCCATTGGGTCACTTTAAGCATGGGGCCAATTGGCAGAAACATTCCTAGGGAAGTACTTTCCCCCCTCTAAGATCACAAAAATGAGGAATGAGATATATTCCTTCATTCAACCAAAGGGAGAATCTCTTTATAAAGGTTGGAAAAGATTTAAGGGTATGTTGTTGAAATGTCCTCACCACGGATTGTCGCTATGGCAACAAGTTGAGATATTCAATAATGGTCTCAACTTCAACAATAGGCAATCTTTGATAGTTAGAGACTTGATTGAAGAAATATCCCTAACTTACTATTAATGGCAACCTTTTCCTAGTGACCACCTAAGGTTGAGAACACTTGGTGCTCATTCTATTGATTCAGCTGTTTCCTTGACAAAACAAGTGGAAGCCTTCAATAAGAAATTCAATCCCTTCACCTCAGGAAATTCTCAGCACAAAAACCATGTATTATGAGAGTTGTGGTGGTGGACACTGCATGCAAGAGTGTAATATGGTTAGGACTAGTGAAAGGTAAGAGCAAGTGGATTATATTGGAGGGATGCAAAGGGTAACAACAACCCCTACTCAAACACTTATAATCCCAGATGGAGGAACCATCCTAATTTTTCTTGGAGGGATCAAAATGAAAAAAAGAGGTCATCCATCGAGTTTTCAACAAAAACCACCCATGCAAGGATAACCCCCACCACCAAGGAACAATAGCCTTGAAGAAATAATGTAAAGTTTTTATAATCCATAGTCCATAGAAACTCTGTTCCAAAATCAAGATACAATCAATAGAACTACTCAAGCTTCTTTTAAAAATTTGGATGCCCAACTGGGTCAAATTGCTAAGCTTTTAAGTGAGAGAACCATGGGTACCTTGCTAAGCAACATCGAGGCGAACCCTAGGGGGGAATTGAAGGGTATCACTTTAAGGAGTGGTACAGTGGTGGAGGGTGTTGGTAAAAAGGGAGAAGACAAGGAGAAGATAAAAGAAAAGGAAGCTATCCAAGTGGATGGGGGAGAAAAAGTTGTAGAAGAGCAAGTGGAGCAAGGAGCAAAGGAAAGAAGAGGAGGAACCTAAAGCAACACCAACGGTAAAGGAGTTCAAGCCTAAGCTGCCATATCCCACATGCTTGCAAAAATACCACTTGGATGCTCAATTCAGTAAGTTCCTTGAACTTTTTAAGCAACTTCATATTAATATTCCATTTGCCGAAGCACTCGCACAAATGCACAAACATGCCAAGCTCCTTAAGGAACTTCACTCTAACAAGGAAAAACTTGAAGAGGTATCAATGGTGAATTTTTTCGAGAAGTCTTCTGCTATTCTCCAAAGGAGGTTGCCAAAGAAATTAAAAGACAGACGATTGCTTTAACATTTCTTGTTTAATTTGCAACCTATAAATTGATGAGGCATTAACCGATTTAGGAGCAATTATTAGTGTCATGCATTATCAAGTTTTCAAAAAATTAGCTATCAGGGAACCTAAATTAACACAAATGACCATTCAATTAGCGGATAAATCTGTGATACATCCTAAGGGGATTATAGAGGATGTGTTGGTTAAGGTGGGAGATTTCATCTTCCCGGTTGACTTTGTAATGATTGACATGGATGAAGACACAGACATGTCTTTGATTTTAGGAAGGCCATTCTTAAACATGACCTATGCCATCATTGATGTCTATGAAGGTACCCTCACCTTAAATGTGGGTAAGGAGAAAGTAATTTTTAATATCAACAAAGCAATGAAACACCATTCGATTTTTAATGATGAGGGCTTATGCAATGATCTTTGTGAGCATGAGACCCTCAACTTTATCACTAACTTTGATTTCAAGGATTCCCTTAAAAGATTGTGCAGGTTAAATTTATGGATGAAGATGTGGAAGGAAAAGAGCAACTAATGCATTTGGAAGCAAGCAAATACATAGAGAGAAAGAGGGCTTTTAAAACCATTGAAATACCAAACATTGAGAAGGCAAAGCCCTTTATTATGGAGCCTCCAGAATTGGTACTCAAGGCACTCTTAGATCATTTGGAGTATGCCTTCTTGGAAGAGGGGAGAAAGCTTCCTATAATCTTAAGTACCCGTTTATCGGGTGAGAAAAAGAAGAGGTTGATTGATTTATTAAGAAAGCATAAAATGGTAATTGTTAGGAAGATTGCATATACCAAGGGCATTAGTC
>CAOJBK012415896.1:0-16683 GCA_948294925.1 Codiaeum variegatum | reverse complement strand
TAATGTCACTATTTAACTTACACATACCATGAGTATGCTCACGTGTTGTCACGATATCACATGTATGTAGTATGAGACTCACTACCTCCATACCAATAAGTATCTCATACTTATCATGGATAACAACAGAGGTGATGGTCTCCCGGATTAATGGCATCCCTACCAATAATCATATGTCCTTGAACAACCTTTAAAGTATCTGATAAAGGAAAATCTATCACTCATATTCTCAAACTCTTTAAGAATAGATTCCATACTGAATACTTAAGGGACATATATAAATTCAATACAAGGAATGTTTTTCATTTAAAGAACATATATACTAAAGCAAGTTAGGCATTTGTTTACATTCACATGCTGAGTGTAAGCTCCAAGTCATACACTGCTAACAAAAATAACATGTGCATGCATGACATCTTTTACGTATGCGTGTTGTCATTTAGCACATGTGCGATGCCATTTTGGGTCTGGTTCCTGGACCCAATTTTTCTTGGGTTGTTTTAGTCCAGTCTAATTTAGTTTTTTGAGTTTTGTGGATCCGTTTGAATTCCAAATCGAGTGCAGTCAGATCCATTGGACTGGAATCGACGAGCCGAATTTAATGATGCCAAAATTAGGGTTCACATCTGCCTTGTGAGGCCTCATCTGAGTGGCCCGCGAGATCTTCCACCGCTTCTTCAAGCATACGTCTCGAAGGAAACCAACTGTTGGGAACCAGATTGCGCATGCCATCACAGATTGTGACGGGTCCCACATATGTGCATCCACATGTGTTCGTTGGCATGCACATGGTGTGTAAGTGTTCAAAGTCGCCACCTAATCTTTAAGAGAACTAATTTTTTCCATGGTGATTAAGAAACCAATTGAATTAAACATAATTTTTAGATCTCCAAAAAAGCATGTTTTAGGCAAGCTGTAGGAAAGTTAATCGATATCCAATGGGATGTTTGAACCAAAGAAGGTTCGGAGATTTGTGATATGAAAAAATAATTTTTATGCAAAATAGTTTTTTACCATTTTTACATTACAATTTTTGGCTTAAAAATGTGTGATTTCGATTAAAATCAGTTTCATGTATGCATGAATAGATATTTATGAAGCATGACCAGAATAAGCATGCCAGTATGATGCATGAACAAAATAGTAATGTAAATCAACAATCGCACAAAGCAATAAAACAATGTTTGCCAGGGTCCTTCCTCTAGCGTGTTTCAGGTTCTAAAAAAGGCACATCTCTCCATAAAAAATAATAAAAAATAATAATAAAAAATAAAATAATTGAAATTAATAGATTTCCCATCTAGTCTTGTGATATGGGAGGAGCACACATTCCCCAAAAGCAATTTAATAACAATAAAATACATTAGAATAATTGATTTTAGTTTAATAAAAATAATTAACCGTCATACTATTAATCAATTATGAACTTTGATTAATAAAAAATGATTTTGAATGGATCACCTAAGTTCATTTTTGGGTTTGATCAATTTTAATTTATGAAAATTGATT
Organism: Codiaeum variegatum; assembly: GCA_948294925.1. NCBI lineage: Eukaryota > Viridiplantae > Streptophyta > Magnoliopsida > Malpighiales > Euphorbiaceae > Codiaeum > Codiaeum variegatum. Next base: position 15,174 of record CAOJBK012415896.1, on the reverse strand, counting down.
TTCCATAAGAATGCCTTAAATCATATTTAAAGGGCTTCATATTAAATTTATTTTAGAAAAAAATAATCAATTGATAAATATGCCGTAGTTCGGTTTAAAAGGGCTTAAAATGAATTATTTTAGAAAAATAATTAATTAAAATGAACATACCTTAAATCAGATTAAAAAGGCTTAAAATGAATTATTTTAGAAAAAATAATTAATTGAAATAAACATCCCTTAATTCAGATTAAAAGGGCTTAAAATGAATTAAAAATGGATTAGAAGATAATATACCTTATTTACCCTTTTCTTTTTGGATTTCAGAATCGGCGGGTCTGAAGCCTTGACAAAACCGGAATGGGTCTCCGTTGTGTTCGGAGAGTACTGGGAAATAACTGTCTGAAACTGGGTTGAAAATGACTGAATTGATGAACCGTAATGAATCTGGAAAATGGAACTGACTGGAGAAAAATGACAATGTTTAGAAATAATTTTTAGTATTTCAGTGTTTAGGGAGGCCAAAAATCAATATCAAAATCGAATTTGGATTTTGTAAAATTTTTAAAGTTATTTTTTGCTCTGCCAAAATGACGTATTTATAAAGAATTATATCAAAGCCATGCATTAATAGTGTCACAGAGGCGTCAGGGGTATCACGCATGCGTCAGAAACGACATGCATATGCCAAGCTTCATGCACGTGTCAAAACAATGTCATATGCATAAAGAATCCAACACATGCGTTACTAGCCTCAGGCATGCGTCTAAATGACAAGGCATGCGTTAAACAACACGGGCATGCGTGATGTCGTTTGCATATGTGTGTTGTCATTTAGCACGTGCACAATGCTATTTTTGGCTTGGTTCCTAGGCCTGATTTTTCCTGGGTCTATTCAAGCCCAATCTGATTTAATTTTTTGGATTTTCTGGATCCATTTAAAGTCCAAATTAAGAGCGGTTAGATTCATTGAACTCATATCGATGAGCCGGATTTATGGTGCCAAAATTAGGCTTCATAGCTGCCCCCTTAATAGTAGTGTATGGAGAAATGTGACTGCTACGTGTGAATACATTTAATGCAATAGTTATAAATTTTTCCTATAAAAGGGCCATGGAGCTCCATTTTACTCATAACTTCTATTTCTTTAACTTTTAGTCTTCAAAAGCTCTTTTCTTCCACCTTTCTATTTTCTGATTCATAAAAAGGGTTTGGATGATATTGGCTCACATTTTTGGGAAGGAGGAAGATCTATTTACATAGCTGAGTGCATCTCTAGAGGGTGAACCGATCCCAACTTTTACTGTCCCTTCCATTGAAGAGATCATTAGTGATCTGCATACTCGTTTTCCTGTAAAGGAGTTGCTTAGTGGGATACCTTAGTTGTCTACATGTTCATCTGATTTTGCTGTGATTTCATTACTCGAGTGGGATACTACCGATCACCTACTGATGGACAAAATGAAGTCGTCTACGCCTACTAATTTTGATATGTCTTGGAATTGTCAGGCACATGCTAGTTGGTGTGGCTTCCCGACGGTATGTTTTATCTTTGTTTACTTCCTGTCAATTTCATTTTTTTACTCTTATTTTAATTTATGCCAAAACAAAATAGAGTTAGTAACAAAAGAAATGGGAATTGAAAATGGATTTAAATGTGTACCTGTAAAAGGGTGGCTTCAGCCAGAGAAGTGGTAGGTCACGTCTGAGTGACTTGATTACTTTTCTGAGCACCCACAAGCATGTTGCTGAGCGTCTTGCCCTAGCCCACCTGATGGGTTGGTTGAGCTTAGACATTTATGCTCCAGATAGGAACTTGAAGTACGTTCTAGGTGAGAGGTGGTGGTGGACACCAAGACTTTCCATTTTTTAGTGGAAGAGATGATGATGACTCCCTTCAAGTGGTCATGCATGATTAGTATGCGGTTTGAGCATCGACCTGTTATCTTTGATAGGGATTTGCATCCTCTCCACATGATCAGTGTCTTACTAGGAGAGTGGTTGGTAATCAACACCCATGGGAATGTTTCAAGGATTGACTTGCATCGCCTACTGACTCGGTTGAACTTGGTAGATTATATTATGGATTAGTGAGCCAGGGTTTGTTTGTTGATCATCCTGTTGACTATGTTTTTGTACAATGAGGCTAGCTTGGTAGATATGAATATTCTAGCTTCCTTGATAGACCTGGAGGAGCTAGGAGAGTTTGACTAGGCTAGAGCTAGCTTGGCTGCGGTGTACAATGAGATGGGCCTGATGTCTGAGATTGTTTAGGATGTTATCCCTACTACTAACACTATATGGGAGGTTAGTACTTCCTTTTATCTCATTCTATCTTTGAGGTTTTCATTTATTTTGTTGCATTTTCCATGCATTCTGCTTTTGCTTTTGCTTTTGCAGCTTTGGGCCTTTTCCCACATCAGCACCATTTTGCTTAGGACTAGACTGATGGACTCGCTTCCCTTTCTAATGGGAAGGATGTGGTGTAGCGAGGCCGGGATTTCTGCTCAGATTTCCTTCGATATATTCTAGAAACCTTCACTTAGGTACGTGTTGACACCTCTTACCTATATTTTTGGTAGATTTTTTTATTTTACTACCTCAATTGATGCTCAGGTCGTCTGGAATCCTTTCCACATGGTCGACCTTGGGATCATAGATCTTGATGCTGTTGGTATTACCGCCACCCGGAGGTGGATTCTAATCGGCTCTACCTCTTTGATGGAGTTTTTCCTTAGAGAGTGAGTGATGGTTTAGATGACTGGGGAGAGAGTTGTTCCTTGTAACCCTCCTATGGAGATGAGAGAGCTCCTCCTTTTTAAGAGTATTGGTGAGTGAGGAGAGCCTAGGAGAACTATTTGTTATTGGATGAATCTTACCTGGATTTTATGGCATCTCGGCTGATGGTTGGAGTACCCCCACTTCTTAATTATGATAGGAGAGGATATATAGAGGCAGAGGTCTCGGAGTGGAGGCAGTCATCCAACCATCCTGTTGCTCCTCCACAAAGTTCTAGCTCTTCAAGTATGGGAGCTTCCTCTTCTTGAATGCCAGCCAGTACCAATCAGCTTTGGCATGGGTTACCTCTGATTTTTTATTATGTCCCTTAAACTGATGCAGTAGGTGCTAGTCAAGTCTGGTACTTTAGCCACAACTACTTATCAAAGACACAAAGGGTGGACTTTACCCTTCTTCAGGACATGGTATGTTTCTTAGCCCTTATGTTGGCTTAGCTTTCACTTTAATGATTTTTTATTTCTCACATATCATTTGTAGGTTCCTAGCTTGTTCTATGGTTAAGCTAGAGACAACCTTCAGAGGGCCATGTTTGAGTTGAGCACTACTCTTACAGAGAACTATATCCTAAGGAGTCAGCTGGAGATGAGGGCCGTCCGTCGATGTGGACCAGTGGACAATGCTGATGAGGAGGGTACAATGATGGAGCCTGAGCCTGAAGATGATCCATGATGCATGTATAATGTATTTGACTGTATTCGGGCCCCAATTACAGGTTTTGTAAAAAACCAATTCCAAAATTTTGTTGTCTAACTTTTCTTACAAAGATTTTATTTTCTTTCAATTTTGTTGTGATCTCCTAATTATTAGTAATGATTTTTTATAAAAAAAATTTATTTTGAAAAATTTTCGGGATGAAAATCGGGTGAAAACGGAATCGGATAGATCAAAATGGACTATTTTGTCAGGCCGAATCAGAGCGTGCCACGTGGCATCCCACACATGCGCCATGTGCCATCACGCATGCTCTAGGACCACAATACATGCATTAAGACCTAAACACATGCATGGAGGACAAAATGCAATGCATACGTTTAGGTTAATATGAGTGCATTTTGTTCCTAGATGCATGCCTCAGCCTTCTGAACTCAGCTTTCCTCCTCGATTTGTGTGCCACTATAAATAAAAGTGTGAAATTCAATTTTTGAGTCAAAAAACCACTGGAGATTGAAATTATTTTGTAAAAAAAGTTAGTTTATTTTCTTTTTACTTGTAATCATGGAGTCCTATTTCAGTCATGCGATGCATGGATGGTGCCAGAAGCTGGAAAAAATGAGCCGAATCAACTTGGGAAAATACAACCATAACAACTTTGCCAACTTTGAGGAGTGTTAGGATAGACTGGGACTTTCTGAATGGTTGCATGCATTTTTGGAATCCTATTGATCATGTATTCTGGTTTAGGGCTAGTATGAAGGAGACGTGTCCAACTTTTGAGGAGTTTTCCTTTTTGCTAAGGATGGACCTTGAGGCTAACCTAGCTGTTCCAATTGAAAACTCATTCAAAAGACTATTGGATTTGATTACTGAAGAGGTTTCAAGTAGAGTGAGGATAATTCAGTGAACCTGCTTACATTGGCCCATATGTTTTTGGAGGAATCAAATGATGACTCCACCTGGATGACTTGAAGACCGAAGGCCTATGATTGACATCGGGTTATAGTTTTCTGGGCCAAGTTGGATGGGGAGATGCGAAAGTAGTTGAGCTGATACCCCAGATGGGTAAAGGTAAGTCAATTGTGGGCATGATCTTGGCTGAAACATTGCTGAGTCTCAACTGTTATCAGAGCTCAAAAGAACCTTGAACGATTAGTCTGATTTTACTCCAAGTAATTTTAACCCTTTATGCTTGTCTGTTTTAGCATGTTCTAAGGCTTTGCTGACTCATGTATTCTTTTCCTTAGATCTGGCTGAGAGATCATCTTAAGATCATTCCTAGACCAAATTACTCTACCTCGTGGTACCATTCCAGGAACATTGCTATCCATTTTGGTTCTAAGAAAGAATGGATCAGCTAGTTGATGGAGCTGAGTTCTTTAGATTTGTTAAGGAAACCTGAGTGGTATTCGACAATCAAACATTTTATACCGAGGAGTCAGGGATACAAGCATGTGAATTTACTTAGTTTCACGTATGTATCTTAGTATCAGGCTACCAGAGTCCTTCATTAGATGGGACATGATTAGGGTGTGCCCCTAGATGGCCCTTTGTTTGAGGCAACTGTGGTGAATAATTGGGTAGTTAGAGTTGTTCTCTCTCAATAGATTAGAGATTCTTCAAGGGTAATGGTGACCACAAACGATGACACCACAAATGATGACTATGGCAAATTGTTCAAATATACTGAGTGGTGGATTGAGGCATGCTGGTCAAAGGAGGAGGCAAAGAGATATGCTCTTCTAATCGAGATTAAGGATTAGGTAGTCTCAGTCTAGACTTATGTTTTATTTTGAGAATAAGACTTTCTATTTTATCTATTTCTTTTTAATTTTTTGCCTCAAATATCTTGTTTTGGATATTCCAAAAATTGAATAAGACCTCAATTTTTTCATTTTGATTTAAGCTCTTATTTTTACGTAAGCCACCCTTGCGGGTTTTTAACTTAGCAAGCTGCCATTATTGTTTCCTAGACCACCTTTTCGATTTTCAGTCAAGTAGGGCATACCCTTAATTTTGCCTAAGCTACCCTTTCAGGTTTTTAGCTTAGTGGGTTTCAGGGTTTAGGGTTTTTAGCTTAGCCGGTCTCAATATTTTTTTCAAATTTGTTTATTTGATCCTTTTAACTTTTACTTGCAATGTTAAAGAGCCTAAATAAGAGTGAATGAAGCATTTTGATTTTATTAAATGCTTTAGACTATTCCTGATGAAGGTTGACTACATATCTCCTTTACATTAAATTTTGAAATTTTGAATTCTGAATACAACTTTATGATTTTTGGAGAATCAGGTCCATGCAGTTCTTGTTACAGAAATGTAATGATGCCTGAATGAATATTCATACAATAAGAACACTAAAGTTGTATTTCTTGAGCTGATCAAGATTGCTTGGATGACTAAACTCATTGCCATCGATATCCATCAAGATGATGCCTCCGTCTGATATTATCTTCTTTATGATGTAAGGTCCACCCCATGGAGGTCTGAATGTCCCTTGAGGGCCTTGCACAACTAATCTTATTTCTTTGAGAACCAAGTCACCTTCTTGAAGGTTGCGACTTCAAACCTGTTTATTGAAGTGCTTTGCTAGTCTAATCTGGTAATTCAGTCTATGGTGGAGAGCTTCCATCTTTTTCTCATCAATTGTATTGAGTTGGTCATAGTAGGCCTATTGCCAGTTAAGTTTAGAGATCTAAGCTTCTTAAAGAACTCTGGCTATCTAAATTTCCATCTCTATAGGCAGGACTACTTTCATTCCATAAACTAGGGAACATAGTATGGCTTTGGTAGCTAACTTGTATGTAGTTTTGTACCCAAGAAGAGCATTTTGCAAATCTATGTGCCAACCTTTACGATGACTGATCATCTTCTGGACTATATTTTTCAATGCTTGGTTTGCAGCATCAACTGCACCATTAGTCTGAGGTCTATATGGAGAAGACCAGTGATGTTCGATCTTTTCCTATTGAAGGAGAGTAACAATTTCTTTTTGGAAGTGTGAGTTATTATCAAAGATGATCTCAAGGGGAACACCATACCTTGTAATGATGTTAGTTTTGATGAATTGAGCCACCTTCTTTGAGTCCAAGGTTTGATAGAGGGCAACCTTAACCTATTTGGTGAAGTAGTCTATGATTACCCAGATGTATTCATGACTAAAAAATGACTTAGGTGAGATTTTGCCAATTACATCCATGTCCTAGACAACAAAAGGCCAAGGTTTTGAAATTGGGTTTAAGGGTGATGAAGGAAGCTTCTGGAGCTTTGCATACTCTTAAAACTACATTCACCTTTGGGCTAACCATCGGCCAATTGATGAATGAACTAACTAATGTATTGTATATGGCCCAGGAAGCCATTTATCTCCTTTTCAATTTTAGGAGGTGGCATGTCTAGAATGGCTTTAGATTTGGCTGGATCCACTTTGATTCCTTTATTGGTTACCATGTACCTAAGGAACACTCCAGATGAGGCTCCGAATATGCATTTATTAAGGTTCAATTTCATATTGTATTATCAAAATCTAAGGAAGAACTTCTTCAGTACTTGTAGGTGCAATTCAGGGGTAGCACCTTTAAGAACCATATTGTCAATGAATACTTCCACTTCCTTGTGCATTAAGACATGAAAGATCGGGGTGGCCATTCTTTGATAAGTGGCTCTGACATTCTTTAATATGAAGGGCATTACTCTTTAGCAATAGGTTCCACATTCAGTGATAAAGATAATCTTTTCCTTATCTGAGGGATGAACTAGGATCTGAGTCAGCCAGTACGTCAACTAGGAGGTCTATATGGGGTAATGGAAAATCATATTTAGGACAAGCCTTGTTTAGGTCTCGGGTAGTCCACACACATTCTAACTTTGCCGTCTTTCTTTAGTACTGGGAGATGGGTTATGGATGAAGGGCGAATACAGAGTCACGTAGTGGAAGCTGGAAATAAAATTCCAGCACTGTCCAATAGCACTGTCTAGACCGAGTGCTACTGGACAACAGCATTATCCAGCAGCATTGTCTGGACCGAGTGCTGCTGGATAGCAGCACTATCCAGTAGCATTGCTGGATAGAGTACAATGCTAACACAGTGGTACAAGCATGTGTATTTACTTGGTTTCATGTATGTGTCTTGGTATTAGGCTACCAGAGTACTCCATTAAATGGGACATTCTTAGGATGTGCCCCCAGATGGTCCTTTGTTCAAGGTGACTGTGGTGAATGACCGAGTAGATAGAGTTATGTTGTCTCGATTGACTAGAGACTTTTCAAGGGTGATGGTGGTCCCATTTGATGATTATGGCTAGCTATCTAAGTTCACTGGGTGGTGAATTGAGGCTTGCTGGCCTAAGGAGAAGGAAAAATGATATGCTCTTCTGACTGAAATTGATGTTTGAGTTTGAGTCTAGATTTAGATTTTTTTTTTAGAATAAGACTTTCTATTTTGTCTATTTCTTTTTAGTTTTCTATCTCAAATATCTTGTTTTGGATGTTCCAAAAGATGAATAAGACCTTGATTTTTTTTTTGTTTTTATTTAAACTTTTACTTTTTCCTAAGCCACCCTCTTTGGGTTTTCAACTTAGCGAGCTACCTTTATTATTTCCTGGACTGCCTTTTTGGTTTTCAGTCTTGAAGGTTGTACCCTTAATTTATCCCAAGCCACCCTTTTGGGTTTTCAGCTTAACGGGTTTCATTATTTTTTTAGATTTTGTTTATTTGTTCTTTTTAACTCTTGCATATAGTGTTAAAGAGGCCAAATGTAAGTGAATGAAACATTTGATTTTATTAGATGATTTGGACCGTATCCGATGAAGGTTGCCTACATATCTCTTTACAATGAATTTGAAAATTTTGAATTCAGAATACAACTTGTGATTTTGGAGAATCAGGTTCATATAGTTCTTGTTATAGAAATGGGATGATGCCTGAATGCAAGCTCATACAACAAGAACACTAGATGAAATACTTCTTGAGCTGGTCGAGGTTGGTTGGATGATTGAACTCGTTGTTGTCGACATCCATCAGGATGACGCCTCCACCTGACATGATCTTTTTTATGATGTATGGTCCACTCCAAGGAGGTCTGAATTTCCCTCGAGGGTCTTGCACAACTTGTCTGATTTCTTTAATAACTAAGTCACCTTCTTGAAGGTTGCGACTTTGAACCCATTTGTTAAAATGCTTTGCCAGTCGAATCTGTAATTATGTGTGATGGAGAGCTTCCATTCTTTTTTCATCAATTGCATTGAATTGATCATAATAGGCTTGTTGCCAATCAAGTTAAAAGATCTTATCTTCTTGAAGAACTCTGACTCTCTGAATTTCCATTTTCTATAGGAAGGACTACTTCCATTCCATAGACTAGGGAGTATGGTATGGCTTTAGTAACTGACTTGTATGTGGTTCTGTACCCAAGGAGGACGTTTGGAAGATGTAGGTGCCAGCCTTTGTGATGACTGATCATCTTTTGGATTATATTTTTCAATGCTTTATTGGTGGCTTCAACGGCGCCATTTGTTTGAGGTCTATATGGGGAAGATATGTGGTGTTCAATCTTTTCTTTTTAAAGGAGAGTAACGACTTCTTTCTAGAAGTGTGAGCCATTATCAGAGATGATATCATGTGAAATACCATACCTTACAATGATGTTAGTCTTGATGAACTAATCCACTCTCTTTGAATACAAGGTTTGGTAAAGAGCAGCTTCCACCCATTTAGTGAAGTAGTCTATGGCTACTAAAATGTAATCATGATTGGGCTGACGACATAGGTGAGATTTTTCCAATTACATTAATGCCCCAAACAGCAAATGGCCATGGTGTTGAAATCAAATTGAGGGGTGATGATGAAAGCTTCCGGAACTTTCCATATTCTTGATAGTTTAGGCATCTTTGGGTAAACCGTGCACAATCCCCATTCATAGTAAGCCAATAGAAGCTTTGATTCATGATTTTATGAGACAATTCCCAATCGTTCATGTGGGTTCCATCTTCCCCACCTTAGATTTCCTCTATGATCTTATTGGCTTCTTTGATTGAAACACATCTAAGGTATATGTCATGTCATGTCTTCCTGTAAAGGATGTCACCTTTAAGGATGTAGCTACTGGCCAGTTGCCTAATAATTCTCCTTTTAGTTTTGGAGGCACCTTTGGGATATTCGCCCTTGGTGAGTTAGGCATAGATGTCCTAGTACCATTGTTTTTCTTTGACTTGAATGTCCATGCAATGAGCTTGAAAGCTCAGTTGACACTTGATGCTTATGGAAATACGAAGGATAATGGGCCCATCACATATTTCAACCATGGATGCAAGGGTTTCCGGTGTGTCAGCCAACCTATTCTGAGTTCTTGGTAGATAGTGGAAAGACAAGACATCAAAGCTATTGGCTTGCTCTTCGAGGTGCTTATGATAAGGAACCAACTGCTCCTCTCTGATTGTCGAGCTTGTGAGATAATGAGGCTTAAGTCACCATAGACTTCTAAATTTCTGATGCCAATCTAGAGGGCTGCTTTTAGTCCGGACACATATGCTTCATACTCAGCTTCATTGTTTGTTACCTTGAAGTTAAGCTGGATTTCCAGAGGTAAACTTTTGTCAGTAGGCTTAAGGAACACCAACCCAATGCCATATCCTTTGTGGTTTACATCTTCATCAAAGTACAATTGCCACGTTTAAGTTTGAAGGACTAAGATGTCTTCATCAGAAAACTTAGGTTATTCCTAATGATCATTGGTTGGGGTAACGACCAGCTGGTCGACGATGACAATAACCTTAACGTACTTAAGGTCATAAGCCTCCAAGACTTCCATCCATCTAGCCATTTTACTGGCCAAGATATGCTTCTTTATTAGATATTTGAGAGGACTTTGGTCAGTGAAGATATGTGTGATGTATGCCCTCAGATAATGCCTAAGCTTGTGGCAGACACATACTAAGGCTAGACAGAGCTTTTGATGTATTTATACTGGAGTTCATGAGCCAGTATTCTCTTACTCAAGTAGTAGATTACATTATCTTTGTGGTAATCTAGGCCTTTTTGTGCCAACATTACCCTCATGGCTTCTTTAGTGATAGTTAGGTATAACAATAGAGGTTGACCAAGCCTAGGAGGCTATTGGATAGGTGGATTCAGAAGATACTTCTTTATCTTTTTGAAGGCTTTCTGGCATGCCTTGTTCCATTGCTTGGAAGAGTTCTTTTTAAGAAGGTTAAATATTGGGCCATAGGTGTCAACCAGTTGATGGATGAATCGACTAATGTATTGTAGGTGGCCTATAAAGCCCCTTTTCTCCTTTTCAATTCTAGGAGGTGGCATGTTGAGAATAGCCTCAGGCTTGGCTGGATTTACTTCGACGCCTTTCTTGCTTGCCATGTAACCAAGGAACACTCCAAATAAGGCTTTGAATATGCATTTATTAGGATTCAATTTTAGATTGTACTATCGAAGTCTAAAGAAGAACTTCTCCAATGCTTGTAGGTGCAATTCAGGGGTAGCACCTTTGACAACCATATCATCGACGTATAATTCAACTTCTTTGTGCATTAAGTTATGGAAAATTGTGGTGGCCTTTCTCTGATAGGTGGCTCCAGCATTCTTTAATCCAAAAGGCATTATATTGTAGCAATAAGTGCCCCATTCTATGATAAAAGCTATCTTCTCTTTGTTTGGAGGATGGACCAGGATTTGATTGTACTCCATGGCCAGATCGGTTAAGGAAACCATCTTTGCACCAGCTAATGCTTCGACCAAAAGGTCTATGTGGGGTAGTGGAAAAGTGTCCTTAGGGCATGCCTTGTTTAGGTCTTAATAATCCACACACATTCTAACTTTTCCATCCTTTTTTGGTACCAGGACGATGATTGCCAACCAAGATGGGTAATAGATGGGCTCAATGAAGTTGTGTGAAAGCTATTTTGCCACTTCTTCCTTGATTAGAATGGATCATGCTAGTTTCATACGCTTGTGCTTTTATTTAACAAGCTTGAAGTTTAAGTAGGTCAGAATTTTATGAACGATGATGCCTAGATCGAGTCCGGTCATGTCGCTAGGCTTCCACACGAAGCAATCTTCAAATCTTCTAATTACAAACTTAGTGTCTTATTATTTTTTAACATTTAGATACAATGTACGTGTTTATAGGCATGTCATGAGTGCCAGTGTTTATGGACTCTTTAACTACATCTTTTATTTTATTAATTATTTTATTTTCTTTTTGACTGAGGTCAGATTCATCAATTGGAACATCAAAAGAAAATAGAGAGACAGGCTTATAATAGGAAAATTTAGAAATTTTATTGATAGAAATAGGAGAAAGGTCCACAGTTACGTCATACTCATAGTTAAAACCCAAAGACTCAGTAATAGACTCAGACTCAGACTCAGTGTCAGTTTCATATTCAAACTCAACAACTTCAAATGGACTCTCATCATAACACCAGTTTTTCAGCTCTCCATCAGTGGGCTTGATCTATCAGTGAGAATGGCTATGTCTCTAAAAATTCTTGCTTCTATGTTCCCTTCATAGTCATTGTCCATGAAGTATATTGGCTGGATATCTTCATTGGTCAGTTTCATATCATAAAAAAGTTCAAAGCTAGGCATCCTAATACTAGTCATAGGGCAGATACATGGTTTGGAGAAAGCATAGTAAGGAATTATCTCTCCTTTTTTGACAAAATAGCCATTGAGGGTTTGAAATATAGTCTTAGGGGATAGTCAGGTTCATCCCCTTTTCTAGCAATCAAGGACCTCTCTCTTGCTTGAGCTATTTCTTCTTAAATCTCATCATCATTAGGTTTGTAGACCAAGCCGAATGGCGAAATAGACATAGGGTATTTATCAAAAGATTTGATACACTGTTGGTTCTAACCAAGGCCCATGCCAAAGAAATAGGCCATGTGTTTAAGGATGTTCCCCACCATTGGGTTTGTAATAAGGATCAAAGTCTAGGATGATTGTTTCCTTCTCATTGCTAGCAGTCTCAATGAATTATACAAAGGAGAAACCAGATAAAGTATATGTCAAAAACTCAAGCTGGATCTCTAGGATTGGAACTGTGTCAAAACTTCATATTTGCTAGACGTGTTAACCTTGATGGTAACGATACCATTCTTCAGAGGGAACTTGACCCTTTAGTGCAGAATAGAGGGTATGACCTTAGCCTGATGTATTCATGGTCTCTCGAGGAGTAGGTTGAAGTACGAAGGCATATTAATGACCTGGAAAGGATCTTTAAATGTAGTTAGGCTCATAGTGACGATTAGTGTTACCACTCCAATAACTTCCCTTTTGGAATTGTCATATACCCATACAATCTGGTCGGAAGGAGTGAAATCAGTAACAGTTAGCCCCAGGCAGCTAGCAACCTTCAGTGGTAAAACATTGAGGGTAGACCCATTGTCTATCATAGTTATGGGAACTGTCTTCTTTCTAGTGATCAGAGTGATATATAGGGCATCATTATGTGGTCCCCCAGTGGGATCTTATTATCAGAAAAAGAGATGGATATACCCTTCATAAAGCTGGTGATTGATGCAACTAGAGTTTCAGAAGTAATGTCAGGTGACGTCTGATACTGGCTCAGTGCCTTGCAAAGATCTTCGTAGTGATGATAAGAAGACATGAGTAGATTCCATATGGAAACATTTTCTTGGGTCTTCTTGAGTACGAGATCCTCTTCAGGTTCAAGAGTCCTTCTATTTTGCGGCACAAACCAGTTTGCAAATGCAGGAGTGGCGGATGCCCGAGTTATTTTGCCACTTCTGGTGATGGCAACTATTTCATCTCCCAGATGTCTTAGGTCAATGATCACATAGCTATAGTCATTATGGATTGACTTCGCTATGGAGGCTTGGCAAGTCGGAGGTGAGCAATTTGGGGAGAGTGACCTTTCTAAGGAATATTGGTCATTTTCAGTGTAGTGATAATTGCTCAATGGCTCTGCATCAACGATGAGGTATTTCGAATCCCCTTCCTTAAATTCATTCAGAATTGCATTCACATTGTGTTTCGAGAGGGGGTTTGTGCCAATGTTCATAGTAGGTAGCAGAAGGTCTTTGGCATCAACGAGATCTTGAATTTTATAACAAAAGGCTTTACATTCATCAGTCTTATGCCTAAGCCTTTAATGATAGTTACGTGTCTCATTAATGTTGAAATTCTTTGGCAGTGGGGTTGGAATGGGCTTTGGTGCCAATGGCTAGAAGGCTCTCTTTTTCTAGACATTATTTTAGGAGATAAAGCAATGTTAATCCCTTTAGATTAGAGAATTCCCTTCGTTGTATCTGAAGAGGCTTGAGGGATGATATTGCATTAACCCTACCTTCCTTCTAAGTACTGCCAGTTTTCTTGAAACATGAGGATGAGGACTGAGTTTCATCCTTGATGAGGTTAGATTCAACACCATCTTCTAGTTAGGTGCCAATATTCATAAGAGCTTTAAAATCAGATAGATATTGTGTTAGCATTCTATCCTGGTATATAAGTACCAAAATTTTGACAATGATGTCAATTTGCTCATATTCTGATGGTCTGTTTACCATCTGGGAGGCTTTCTTCCTCCATCAGGTGATAAAAGCAAAGAATGTCTCTTTTGGAAATGGTTTGGTTGATTCATGATCTCTCTTCTTAACATCAATGTCTTGATTATAAGAATACTATTTTACAAACTCAGTACATATTGACTCCTAGGTCAGTTTCTTAGAGTCTTCTAACTGGATAAACCAACTCAGAGCAGTAACGGTGAGCGACTATTAGAAGAGCTTAGCAAAAAGATTGCCTTCAACTTCTAAGGGGCGAAGTGTCCTGTCATAAATTCTCAGGTGGGTGTTAGGGCAGGTAGTGCCATCAAACTTCTCAAAGCTTGGCATCTGAAATTTGGGTAGAAGCCTTGCATTGGGAAAAGGTTGTAGGGCCTTTACATCCAGAACATTTTCTTTCTTCTTTAAGGCCTTTAAGGTTTTGTCTATCTCCTTGTACTTTTCAGCTATAGATTTGAGGAGTGGATGGTCTTCGACCCCTCTCAGGAAAGGATCAACAGTAGGGGTAGCTGGGGTACTGTTTCCACAGCTAGATTATGGATTCAGGATAATGATTTCATCATCCTACACTTCCTTATCTACATTTGATAAGGTGGAAGTGGAATTAGTAGCTTACAGTCCAAACTGTGTCAGCATCGTCTAGACTTTTCCCATTATAGTCTATTATTGGGCTTGCATCATAGCTGAGATTGTTTCTTCCTGAGTTTTTAGCGCTTCATCCTGTCTTCTCATGATCTCAGTAAACATTCTAAAAATATCAGTAGAAGGAGCTGATGGAGCAGGTGGAGCAAACGGAGTCCCAGTAGCAGGGGCAACAGTAGCAGTGTTAAGGACAATGTTGTCTTTGATTGACATGTTGACCTTTTGGACAAAAGAAAATTAGGTATCAGCTCTTTGAAAAAGTTTTGGACCAATAGTAGGCAAGTATTTTTATGAAAAGGGATAAGTGTTTGACTTAAGAGATTGTCTAAAATAGTTTCACTTTTCCCAACTTCAGATTTTTGGATGTAGTGATGCATGCATGTATGTATGCGTGAAATGTAAAAGGTTTCATGATGACAGTAATATTTAGAGTTTTAGGGTACATGGGACCTAGCGTCAACTCTAATCATTACATGATAGCTTGGTGATTTTAGGTTCCCCAGAGACTAGAGGCACGATATACCTAACCACATATGAATTAAAGAGATTCGTGTGGGTCCAGC
>CAOJBK012415777.1:0-10607 GCA_948294925.1 Codiaeum variegatum | reverse complement strand
ATTGATAAGGTCTATTTACGGATTGAAACATGCTCCAAGGGTTTGGTTTGAAAAGTTCCGACAGACTATTCTTAGGCTTTCCTTTGTTCAAAGCCAATATGATACCTCTATGTTTTTGCATAAGAGTTCTCTTGGTATTGCTATTCTTCTTGTTTATGTAGATGATATCATCATCACTGGATTCGATTCATCTACAATTACTCAACTTCAAGAGTCTCTTTGTGCTACTTTTAAAATGAATGATCTAGGTCCTCTCGCTTATTTTTTGGGATTAGAGGTACATGCATCCGTTAAAGGCCTTTTCTTAAACCAACACAAATATGTTATAGACCTCATCGCTTTGGCTGGTATGGAAAATGTTGCTCTTGCCGATACACCTTTGGCAGTGAATGTTAAATAAAAAAGAGATGAAGGTGAACTTCTCCAACATCCTACCCGGTATCGTAAATTAGTTGGCAGCTTTGTCTACTTAACTATTATAAGACTAGACATTTCTTATACAGTACATCAAGTCAGTCAATTTATGTCATCACCTCGACAACTTCATATGACTGATGTCTGATGAATAATACGATATCTCCTAACCTCTCCTACACGTGGACTATTTTTTCCAGCTAGATTTGATCTTACTTTGGCTGCCTATAGCGATGCAGATTTGGCTGACTATCCAGACACATGCAAGTCGGGAATGCTTTGATCTCATGGAAGTGTAAGAAATAAGAAAGGGTTTCTAAATCATCTACGGAGGTTGAATACCGATTCATGTCTGCAGCATGCTCTGAAATTATTTGGCTAAGATTACCTGTCATGCGGTCACTAGCATCAAAATCAATTACCCATTCTAAGGAAGAAGAATTGCCTGACTCCGCAATGGTACTAATATGATGAGATAAATTCTCTAGAGTCTTTTGATACTCAAGAAATTTAACATATTTATCTGTTGGAACTTCAAAACTTTGCTTAGAATCCATAACAACCAACTTCAAACAGATACCAAAATTCCAACCAAAAGAGATTCTAAATCAAAACAAACAGAAGGTTGTCCAAATCCATAAATATCCAAACGGAATAACTATATACTCCAACCAAAACAGAGGAAAAATTCAAAGAGAACCTGTAGAATCAAAATGGTCTCACAACAATGTAGAAGTAGACCCAAGTAGGCAGAAAATCGGGTAGAACAAAGTGAGGCGAGTCGAAAAGAGTTGACCGGAGCAACTCTCAGTGGTGCACATGCCTAGATGTTTCCCAAACTGGAATTTCAAACTGAAATTCCCAAATTGATTTTAAACCCTAACCTTGATCATAGAATCTGATACCTTGAAAAACAAATGCAAAAGAATTCAGCTTGATAATTTTATTCCATAGAGTCTAGGTATTTATACAAGAATGAATGAGCTATTTTAGGGAGGTGAATTAAATATTTCCCAATCTAAATGATTCTATCTAATCTAAATAGCTATACAAAATTTAATGTGTTCACACTATACAATTTGTAACAATGCTTAAGTGCAATGTTACCTAGACTCGGGTGCGGGTGTTAGATACGAGTATGGCTCCGAGTGTCAGACCTGTTATAATAAAAAAGAAAATGGGGATACGAGGACACGTTATAAACATATATTGACATATAATTTATATTTTATTTTATAAAAAACAATTCGAGATGTGGTGGGGAAACCACAATTATTTGGTCATTAGTATTAATTACTGTTCACTTAATTTTAATAGACATTACTCTTTTTAATCTCCGCATACTCTAATTTGTTTCACATTTTTAGGAAGTAGAATTTTAATTAATACTAATATTTTTTAAAATTAAAATTGTTTTTAAAAAAGATTTTTTTTCCCCAAAAAGAATTCTCTCATGTAATGCTTTTTTTTAATCTTTTCTTATAGTTATATTTTCAATAGCTTAGGCAGTTCAAAAGCCCACCACTTATTAAAAGCCAATAAAGAAATAAAGCCTACATTTGATATTTGTTAAGAAACATCTACAAGATTTGATTTTATGAGTTATGTAAGCTATGTTATTGATTATGTAATTGATTAGGAGTTTGATTTTAGAGATTGGCTTTCATATATGGCTAGCTACTTTGTATTATATATAGTACTTTCTATACCTATTTTAATTAAATGAAATATAATGTGGAGTGTTATTTTACATGATATCAGAGCCTCTCTGAAAATTCTTTAGATTTTCTTCTGCCCTAGTGAGCAGAAAATTATGTGTTTTGCAACTCTGCCCAAGTGAGCAGAAGCTTCCACTTCTAGTTCACCTGCCTAGGTTCTGAAAATATTTTGCCCAAGTGAGCAAATTTGAATTCTTTCTTAGTTTTGCCTCTATCCCAATGAGCAGAGGTGGGTTTGGTTTAAGTTCAATTATGCCCTTGTGAGCAGATTTTGTTATAGTCATTTTTTGTCCAAGTGAACAGAGGTGCAAGTATTGGGTCATCCTTGAGAATGACTAATTGTTCCTTAATTTTCTGTCCAAGTGAGCAACAAGAGATCTACTGTGTGTTTTATCCCTGCCCTTGTGAGCAGAGGACTGATGCTTGTGGTTAACCATTTTAGAGTATATGTTCCCATCACCAGTACCAAACCATATATTTTTCTCCATACAGCAGAAAAAGTGTTCTTCATCTTAGAGCGTGGGCGATGGACGAGTGTTAAATGGCACAATTATGCTACTCTTAAGTCAATGAGAATGAATGAATTATGTGTGAAACAAGTTAGACAAGATAAATATTTATACTCCAACTTGAGGGGGAGTGTTAAGAAACATCTAGGAGATTTGATTTAATGAGTTATGTATGATATGTTAGTGATTATGTAATTAATTAGGAGTTTAATTCTAGGGATTAGCTTCCATATGTGGCTAGCTAGTTAGTATATATATAATACCTTATATACCTATTTTAATTAAGTGAAATACAATGTAGAGTGCCATTTTACAATATCTATCATGTCCTGCACATTGGAGTCTCCCTCTCTCTTCTTCATCTTCTGTTCTCTTCTGCTCTTGCTTTAGCAATCCAAAGATGCCGTGTACGGTTGCACACAACCGGATGTGGTGTGTATTCTGCACCCGTATCTCTGTCGTGTCGACACAGGTGCTGCTACAATTTTGCCGAGTCCAGGTATCATAGCTTAAGCGTAATTGGTGTCGGGTTTTGGTCTAATTTTGCGGCCATACTAGAATAGATAGAGTCCGTAATGAGTATATCAGAGATAAAGTCGAAGTAGCTCCAATAGAAGACAAGTTGAGAGAAGAGAGACTAAGATGGTTCGAGCATATTCAACGTAGACCTTTAGATGCACTGGTTAGAAAATTAGAACACCTTAGACCTAAGTTTACTTGGAGTAGAGTCATTCAACATGATCTTGAGTTCTTAAATATTTCTGATAATATGGTTCACAATCGCCCCGAGTGAAGAAAGTTAATCCATATAGCCGACCTCAATTAACTTGGGATTAAGACTTTGTTCAATTGAGCTGACTTGCGACAATTACAATTTTAATAAGTTTAATCTTCTTAAGAGTGTGTAGTTGATGGGGCATTACAAGAAGTGGAAGAAGCTTAAGCGTAATTGCAAAGGAGTTCACAATCTATAAAACTAGTCTATCATTTACCAATTTCCAATTTATGAAAATTTTTATTTTAATAAAAGTACTGATTGTTTATGATTAATTCAATGGAAGTGAAAACGTAATTGAGGTTTGATAATTAGGCATTCTATATGCAACTTACGGAGACCTAAAGGGCAGCGATTTTGAGTTGATTAGGGTTTGGTGGAGAGATAGAAAGGTTGGTTGTAGGTTTAAAGGGTATTAATAGGAAAAAAATGGACAAAAAGCTTATATTTAGTAAAAAAGGTGTGTATTTAGTAGATCTCATTATTAACCATTCAAAAAAATTTAATGGAACAGAAGAATACAAGAATGGAGAATTTCACCCAAAATAAATTAGTGAAAGCAGAAAAGGGAACAAAAACTGAATTTAAGAGATTGACTTACTATATCGCCACCTCGGACATGTATATCTGTATAATCTCGGGTTTTAGTATAATATTGCAAATCAGCTCTACGACATAGAGCATTCTTTTCTGATATATTCAATTCCTCAACCAGATAGGTCTTCCCTTGGTGCAAATAGACTGCACCCTCATACACCTAAACCAAATGAATTATATTAAAACAAAAGGCTGTTGAGGAATCAACTGAAGCATAAGCATGTCCTCTTAATGTAAACAGATAGGTGTTTATATAAAAAGGGGAATTGCACCTGAAAGAAAGCCTTGCTTTCCTCTATCTCTTCAAGGACCTGATTCTGTTTTCTGTCTATGACAGTGTATCTTACAGTCTCTATTGCTCGAATACTGATACCATGAGAAGGAATTTTCTATGCAAAGGAAGCAAAAGAGAGAATTATTTTTAAAGGGAGGAGAAAAACAAACTATTCAAAATTTCATAGAATAAATTTGGTACAAGTAACAGATATATGAAACCTAGATGTGCAAGCAGATCACATACTTCATGCCCTATGTAGCTCCAGATTCTAGCAGAAGAATCCTGTGACGGATCAGAGCTCAGGTAACCCTTCTTTTTAAGGGACATTACTGACTTGCTCAAGCCAGAGCCAAAATATTTTTCATCATGATGGAGACTTAATGGATGCTCAAAAGCAGCACAAGTCAGTTGCTGTTCAAGCACCTAGACAGAGTAACACACCAAAATAAATGAGCGTAATATTGCTTAACCATCCAAAAATTAAATTAAGTTAAGAAAAATGCTTCCCAAAGAAAACTTAAAACCTGTTGATTTTGAGCATCAATATGACAGCACTCAATTGGGCTACTGAAGAGTTTCTTTGGAAATTTCATAAAATATTGATCAAGAGGACCTCCAAATGCAACATATACAGCAAGGGATGCATTTTCTCTTCTTCCAGATCTGCCAGCTTGCTGCCACAGGCTGAATGAAAGATGAAGGCTCCCAATAAAAAAGAATCAGACAGATTTTCATTTTCCTGAGACAAGAATAGGAGATCAAGCACTCTACCTAGCAATACTACCAGGAAAGCCTAAATGCAGGGTCGCATCAATGTGGCCAACATCTATTCCCAACTCAAGAGCATTAGTTGCAGCAATTCCACACAGCTTTCCACTGAAAAAATCTCTCTCTATTTTCCTCCGA
The DNA here is from genome assembly GCA_948294925.1 of Codiaeum variegatum. NCBI lineage: Eukaryota > Viridiplantae > Streptophyta > Magnoliopsida > Malpighiales > Euphorbiaceae > Codiaeum > Codiaeum variegatum. The sequence continues at coordinate 5,411 of CAOJBK012415777.1, read as the reverse complement.
TCCTGCAATTGACTACTGTTATCAATTGGTATTCAGTTTACACCCATGAAATCACATTTTAGCTATCCTTTGGATGGATGGATAGATTAGCATTATTGAAGCTTGAAAATACAACATTAATATTTTGTTATTATTTGAAAACTTCAGTTGCTTTTTTCTTTTCCATCATGAGGAGGAATTTCTTAGTAAAGACTCAAACTACGTAATTATATGATAAGATTACACAAGTGGGAAAGGAAAAAATCCATCCTTGTGTAAATGTATTATCATGTTTTCTGACCTTATGTCTAGCTTTCTTTCATTCTGTGCTACTGCTAGGTTGTTGGAAAATTTGTGGGACAGTTTTTGAGCTCTAGTGTTACATGGACTTGTCTTAGGTGCAGAATGGCAATTTTGAAGAATTGAAAAAATGAGAGGAATCCTCCATGTGTTTTTACAGGTAATAGTTATAGCAACTCAATGGCAATAAAAATTAAAAATATTTGACAGTGATAGGCTTTAAGGATTGAAGGGGTAAAAAATAGGATTATTTTATTGACATAAAGATTATAATGATTTAGGAAAATGCTAGCAATTCAGAAGTATAGCCCTGTATAGGGTCAGCAGTGAGTAACTAAAATAAGAAACTACATGGCATTGGCGGCAATCAGAAGTTCTTGCTAGTTAAGTATTTAAACAAAATACATAAAACAAGAAATTTGTAAGTCATCTGGGAAGAGGGAAATTGCATCCAAATATTGGTTTAATTGCCAAGAGAAAGAAATGTGTTCGAAATTCAGAGATAATCTTCTTCGTCACACTAAAAATTGAATTATTAGCAGCCTGAATCTATATTGCAAAAGGATACCACGGGCCTGGGTTGGGCCTTAGCCCAATCCGCAATTTTCTTTACTAATTGCATCCTGTGGCCCAGCCCATGATCACTTCGAGTTCATTGCCCATAATTATATATTAAGCACGAAATTAAAAAAAAAAAACCCTACTAACCTCAGCAACATAGCCAGAACGATAAGCACATATTAAATCTGCAAGGTGGGGTGCAGTCTTTTGAAGAATCTCACGCCTATTACATAAAACAAATTAGTAGCATGCATGACTTTCTTTTAGCATATGATGTAAGAAAAAACAAAAAGTAAATCCCAAAAGGCCGTTTAGCAGAATAGGTAGATATCTTTCAGATTTGTATTTAAATTCATGAAATCAACACCATACGTATAGGTCAAAACAAGCTCTGTGAGTTTGCGTGAATTGCAAAAAGCTATGCATCGAAGTCCATGTTTCACCATTTCTGCAAAGAGATACGACACTTCCGAAAGTGGGCTGCAAAAAGAAACAAAGTAGGCATTATAGTGCCATTCCACAGTCTAGAAAATATAAATAGAATTTTTTTCTCGAGTTTTTTATTATGCATCTAACCCATCATATGCTTACTGCAGTAAAACCCAGCAGACTCAGCGTGGATCTACAATGTAACCAATGCAACGTATGTTCATCATCATGCACTAAAATTCAAATGCTTAACCAAAGTTTGCTTTCAGAAACAAGAAACTGCACTAGGAAAAAAAAAAAACTATCTTCCTGTAGAGCATATTTATAAATTCCAGTGTCGCCCCATCTCCCTTGGAATGACTGTTTAATTCTCATTATGACATGTTACCGAAATCATATTTGCAGAATAAAAACACAAAGGGCTCACACTTGCAGAGCAAGTCATATATGACATACAGAGCAGAAAAAGGGAAATTTACTCAACATTAGTTCTGTGGACAGCACCACTCTATAATTGTCCTGCATCATCATATAGACAATGGAAAGAAATTACTACAATGTTTCACATTCATACAAATGCAGCTGTCACCTTGTTCTTTTACGTGCTGGATCATTATCATCAGTATTTGACACCTGTAATTTGGCAGCATTAGTGAGTGGTAAATAATCAAAAGCTACTCGTGCAAGTCTTTCATATTTATTAATAAAAAGAAGCTGGCAATGCACCTACAGTTCCTGGCCATGAACTTGGATTCCAGAGAACAAAATATTTTTGCGAGCAAGGACTTCCATCACTGTTAATGAGTTCCAATGTTGAAAGATTCGCGAGTTCCTGAGCATGAGAAAACTAATTTTTCAGTCAACATATACAATTATAAAGATGCATGGAAACCCAAACCCCTCAAATTGATAACTATGACGGGTACCATTCAAAATAGCATCTTATCCAGAAAATGTTGACAAAAGAACATGCTATCTTGTGAAGTACACCACAAACAAGCTAGCTAATCTATCTAATTGATTTCTATACTAAAAAGTAGGACTTTTACGAGACGACCTAGCTGACCTAGGATGAAGAATAGAATTTTTTATTAGTATGTGGAGATAATTTACAGCTCACTATTTAAGGCAAAACACAGAACAATTCCCTTCTATTTTTAGAGTTTTACATATATAATAATGGTATAGTAGATATAGGAATGTTATATGTTTTGCTGCAAGGCTCTGTTGTAACTAAAGCCGATTCAGTAATTCAAGTACGAAGACTGAATCATATAGCTTACCATTATTAATCATATGTATGAAAAAATGGAACTGCCAAAGATTTTGAGTAGTACGAACAAATATCAAGTACATGATCAGTCTCCCATCTTACCATACAGTGCTCACGAGGGTTGGCAGAAGTTGCAGTTGAGAATATAAATGAAGGATCACTGCCATAAACTGCAACCGAAATCATAGAGTTCCTTATTATTTACTGATGTTGTTGTTACCATTCTTAGTGTTATTGCTTTTTGTCATTCTAACTGTTGCTATTGTTATTATCATTATTTTTGTCCATATTATTTTATACAAAGGAAAAGGTATGATTTATGCAGAACAAAAAGGAAGAGAGAGAATCCTCTCTCATTTGTAACCAGACAAGTACCATGAGAACAGATTCGGCGGAGTCTTCTCAATATAAGAGCAGTATGACATCCGAATGCTCCTTTGTAAGCATGAGCTTCATCAACCACCACAAACCTAATTTAAACAAATCGGGTAATATAGATAAAAAGCAAGAAAAATGTGAAAAATACAATATAATTCACCACAAAATCAACAGAGGAGGTAGGTGAATTAAAATCCTGTTTCAAAGAAGTAAAACCACCCTATTAGCAAATAAGAAATCAGTAGCCGTCCAATGATACCTAAGAGTTGATAAAATTCGACTGAATTGTCTATGAAATGGTAAGATTGACATGTGTAACATATCTGGATTTGTGATCAGCTGAAAAAAAAAACTTAAGCAAGTAGTTAGAAAGCATCAAAAAGGTTGTAGTATTTAAGACAATGAAAACCTACAAATTATACCAGTCTAGAATTAGCACGGAGCTCTGGCCTTTCTGACTGAGAAGTATCACCGTCATATATACCGATATTTATGGCAGAATCAAACTCCTTTGTCATAGTTAACAATGCTCTTAGTTGATCTTGGGCTAAGGCCTAGACACATGATGACATGAACAAAGATTTATTGTCTAGAATATCCCTATGAAATTTGAAACACAACATAATCCAACCAGATTTTGCAGGACCAGACAGCCCAAAGCACAAGAAGGCCAACAAAAAGCTTTTCCAACATACCTTAGTTGGAAACAAGTATAAAGCACATGATGACAAATTTTGGGACAAGACTTCCAGAACTGGCACATTGTAGCAAAGGGACTTCCCACTAGATGTCATTGTTGATACTACAACATTTTTCCCAGTAAGGGATGCCATGATGGACTCTGCCTGTAAATATTGGAACAGTTGAAATCTGCAGAGGAAATTTTGGGTTCGAGAAAGAAGTGCTAAGGTGCAAATTTTATACCTGGTGGGCATAAAATTTAGTGATCCCCATACATTTCAAGGCAGATTTTAAGTTATCTGAGAGTTCGTGTGGTATTTCTACAAAAATTGCTTTTCTTGCACCAATATCCTCAACATGCACGATCTGCATCAGTCAAACTTGAAGAGTTAAGCACCAGACATTGGCTAATGCATTATGTATCAGCTAGTATGTATAGTATATTAGCCTACAAATACAATAATTCCCATTATAATACAAGTGATTGGAAAAAATAGATTTTGTAATTAATTCTTTAAGTACATATTTTTCGCTTCAAATCATTCTCTACACAAGAGTATGATGATATTTAATTGAACTATTCATGTGACATTTGCTATAAGTCATCTTGCATATTTCAAATAACTATTCACAAAAGCAGCGGCCAATTGAGTCTTATATGGCCAGACTGAATCCAATTCCACTACATGGTCTCCTGTCCCAGAACAATTTCCAATCCCAGTAATTAAAACCCTATTAGCATTCAGCACAACTTTTCTGATGCATATAACAAAAACATCAAGCAAAATAAAATTCAAAGGATCAAGAAATTTTAGATTTGATTTAACGTTTACAATTTTAATACCCAAAGGGTATTTTTGTAGTTTCCAGCTTTGCTGGAATAATAGTTAATTTAGTTGCAGAGCCCTTATTTTAAAAAAACCCTATTTAGCACCATTTCCAATCCCAGTAATTAAAACCCTATTTAGCACTCAGCACAACTTTTCAGATGCACTTAAGGAAAACATCTAGAAAAAAAAATTTTCAAAGAATTAAGAAATTTTGGATTTGGTTTAATGTTTACAATTTTAATACCCAAAGGGTATTTCTGTAATTTCAAGATTTGCTGGAACAATAGTTAATTTAGTTGCAGATTCATTTTATTTTAAGTTTTATTCAGGAGTTTTAGTCAATTTAGAATTTCACAAAGTAATAATTAGTTTTCCTAGTTTAAGAGTGTTAGAAATCCCTAATCCAAGCATGATTACGATTAGCTTCAAATCTGAGCTGGTAAAGTTGTTATTCACTTTCAGTTTGCAGATTTAATAAAATACCGCTGCACTATTGCTACGAATTGTGTGACTCAATATAACATGACTCCAAGACCATCTAAGTGTGACCCATGGAAGTTTTCCCCATCTAGACCTCAATTTATGTCAAATCAGACCTGGATATTCAATTTTACTCAACTCAACTCAATTCAACTCAACTAAGCTTAAATCTCAAGTTAATTGGAGTCGGCTATATGGATTCGCTTTCTCCACTCGGGACGATCGTTAACCATATTATCAGAAATGTTTAGGAACTTAAGATCATGTTGAATGACTCTACTCCAAGTAAGCTTAGGTCTACCCCTCCCTTTTTTACCCACATATATTCTAAGATTTTCTAATTTTCTAACCGGTGCATCTAAATATCTACGCCGCACATGCCCAAACTATCTTAGTCTCCCTTCTCTCAACTTGTCTTTGATAGGGGCAACTCCGACGTTATCCTTGATATACTCATTACGAACTCTATCCAATCTAGTATGACCGCACATCCAGTTTAG
>CAOJBK012415709.1:10000-40767 GCA_948294925.1 Codiaeum variegatum | reverse complement strand
CCTGCTAGTGCTAGATGCGCTGCTAAGGAACGTTAGATTCATTTACTACCGCAAAACATCTAACATATAATAGGAGCGACCAACGGGAGCTAAAAAAACTAATATGGATAACCGGGAAGAAGTACAGATAGTTTTAAGCTTTCCGGTAGCGAGAGGAAAAGGAAAGCCATTCAGACGAGCACTGGGCTTAAGGATAGGGCCTTGACCCAAATACCATTCGCGCATGGCCAGATCTGTCGACTTCCGCTTCGATTTGCGCTGAGAGTTCAGGGTTTGTCTCCTGTAGTTCTGGGCTTATCATCACCAGCAGAGCACAGGTCGGCAGGTCCGAGAGTTCTTCCTCCCCAACCTTTCTACGAAGGATTACGGGACGAAATGCACTGTTCCCTCCAGCAGCTGCTGTGCCTCCCTCCCCCTTTGCACTTCTTTTTCCGGTATAGCAGGCAGCTTTTCCGGCTCAGCTAGCAGCATGCTCACCTCACCCACCACCTATAGGCATAAAATCCTCGTTCAATGAGAACTTCTATCTATTAGAAATATTCGTTTTCCCGACCGGTTCTTTCTTCTGGACAAAGAAGGAAGACGAAGCGATCCATATCCTATTCTTTGTGCAGTAGCTCGACGAATGGAAGTCGTGGAGCGGGGCAGAGTAAAGTAGTGAAGTTCACCCTTCGGGTTCTTCCTTCCTTGATAGCATCCATAAGGCCTCGGGCCAAGGGGTCCTTCTCCAACCCTTCCCGTATACGGTCCGGCATGGCTCCCTTGAGTTGGCTCACCGCATTCACCAACTCGAGTGTCGCAAGCTCGGCCTTTCTACTCAACGCATCGGCCACTCGGTTGGTGCGTCCCGGCTTGTACTCCATCACCATATCGAATTCCGCTAGGAAGTCTTGCCTTGCTTAGGACATTTTTTCTTGGAAATAACTTGTAGCAACGTTGTCCGTCCGCACCACGAACTTTGAGCCAAGCAAGTAGTGTCTCCACGTCCTTAAGCAATGTACTACCGCCGTCATCTCCTTCTCTTGGACCGTATAGCGCCTTTCCGCATTATTTAGCTTCCGGCTCTCGAATGCCACAGGTTGCTCTTCTTGCATCAACACGCCACCTATGGCGAAGTCCGACGCATCGGTGTGTACCTCGAATGGCTTGGTGAGGTCGGGGAGTCGCAAGACCGGTCCTTCGGTCACGGCCCTTTTCAAGTCATCAAAGGCCTCTTGACACTCCTCGGACCAATGCCATGCCCGATCCTTCTTCAATAAGTTAGTGAGTGGAGCAGCCCGCCCGGAGTAACCTTTGATGAACGGCCGATAGTAGTTCACAAGGCCAAGGAAAGTCCTCACTCCGCCACCTTGTTTGGAGTCTCCCATTCGGTGATAGCCTTGACCTTCGCTTGGTCCATCCAAATGCGTCCACCCCCAATCCAATGCCCAAGGAAGGCCACCTCCTGCAAGGCAAAGGAAGATTTCTCCTTCTTCACATAGAGTGAATTGTCTCTAAGCACTTGGAAGACGGTTCGTAAGTGGTCTACATGTTCTTCCAATGTCTTGCTATAGACCACTATGTCATCAAGATAGACCACCACAAAGCGGTCCAAGTATGGGTGAATTTTTTCATGAGAGTGAAAAATTTGGGCTGGAGCATTCGTCAAGCCAAATGGCATGACAAGGAACTCAAATGATCCATACCTGGTGACACATGTGGTCTTTGGCTCCCTCCTCTGCGAATCTCCTCCGGCTTTCTGACCCGGTGATTCTATGCAGGTTATCCGGGGGACAGAAAGCCATTCCGATAGCTGAACCAGTCACTTTCAGAAAAAGATTGAAAAAATCACTAAATGATTTTAGATGTTGGAGTATGCTCTCCCAGGAAAAGGAGCTTCCTTACATGGATCGAGTTCCAAGACCAAGGATGATAGGATTGAGGAGGTAAACTAAGCAAATGGTTTAGAACCCTTCGTGACTCAACAAGGTGAGGAACTGCACCACCGGAAAAAGAAGAAGTCAATTGAACCTTAGACTTCGGAAAGAGGATCGGGACTGCTTACGGGCTAGATGGAATAGACCCTGCTACGACTAAACAATACGGCAATTCGCCTACAAGCGGAAAAAGAGTCCCCACATACAATAGAAGGACAGAAGGGGAGGAAGCGATCTCATTCAATCTGGGTTGGACGCCTTGAAGTTAGTGAGCGGCCTACTCTACTAGGAGTAGAATTGAAAGAACAGCATTTACTAATAAAAAAGGGATGTCGTGTGCGAAAGAAAAAGAAAGGGTGCTCCGGTTGATTCCAAAGCGTTTGATCTCGTACAGTCCGTCGCTTCTTATGGGGTGCCATCCAATCCAGCGCGGAGACTTTAGCCGACCCCTATGTGCGAAGCGTCCCTTGGACTCGATCCGAGGGATAATCCATCAAGATCGTAGCTAAGAGAGATGCTCCCCGGCACTAATCAAGCTCGGTCGATGTTTCCCTTTCCTCAGTCTGTTTGAGGAGGATTGCTGACCTAAACTCTTCAGGAGTAGAGAGCCAAGCAAAAACTTCTCTTCCTCAACCACCGGTCAAGATAAGATATCAATCACTTTTCTAAAGAAAGTAGCAAAAATCATAAGAGAAGAAAGGGGAAAGAAACGGTGGATGCTGAGAATGCAAGCTGTGACTGAACTGCATGAGAATCTTATCACATAGATAAGCATCGAATGCAAGCTCTTTGAAAGGGAGCAGAGTGGTAACTGCACTGGTTCACTCTGAATGGAGGACTTTTTCAGCTATATCCGCCTACTTACTTTTTCCTCGATCGAAAGACCCGCTACCAGTGGAGGCCAAGACTTTTTCAGCCATATGGAGAAAACTTTTCCCGGTTTTGAGTTTCATTTGAGTTTAACTGGCTTCCTAAAAAGACTTTCCGGCGTCGAAGGAGTTAGCCCAAGGGGCAATCAGTAAACTCTTATATGAAAGACTTTGCTTTTAAGCTTATGAGAATCCCAGGCTGGGTTAAGGTAGTTCAGTGACTTCCGGGCTTAGCTCTTCATATGTTAAACTTCTATTGTATTGAAGAAGCTGTTCTTGCTCGTCTTCTCTTTGCTCTTGTTGAGTAAGATGTGATTGCTCTAGTAGCACAGCAGTAGGAATAGTCTATATCACCGATAGGCCAGGCCAATTAGTTAGTGAAGTATGGCATCTTAGTAGTGGGAGTAGGCAGTATGAAATACTGGATGTTGAATTATCGATGATAGGAAGGCGATGCCTGCTACTAGTCGAGCTTTGTTGATCAGCCTCTGGTAGGTGGCTCCGGCATTCTTGAGGCCGAAAGGCATGGCCTTGTAACAATAGGTGCCCTTCTCGGTGGTGAATGCTGTCTTCTCTTCATCTACCAGGTCCATTTGAATTTGATGGTACCCGGAGTAGGCATCGAGGGAGCTAAGGTACTCATACCCTGCTGTGGAGTCTACCAGGTTATCAATCCTCGGTAGTGGGTATGAGTCCTTAGGGCAAGCCTTGTTGAGGTCTGTGAAGTCCACACACATTCTCCACTTCCCATCTAAATTGCCTAACTATTCTCTCTATTTCATCACAAACAGCTTTGGGAAGGATAGCTGATTGCATTGAATAGAAAGGGATAGTTGTTAAAACTGATTGCACCAAAGTTACTCGACCCGCCAATAAAAGATATTTTGCTTTCCACCCTTCCAACCGAGCTGACACTCTGTCAAGAATATGCTTATATGTGCTGGTATTAACTCGACCATGAATGGACCCCTAAGTACTTTTCCAAGTTATTAGTCAGAGGGATACCTGATACAGCAGAGATGTTGGAGGCTACCTCGCTGGTCACATTTTTAGAAACATACACACTGGACTTGGAGATGTTCACCTTTTGCCCAGAGGCCCTGCAAAAGAGATCTAAGCATTTCATGACCACATGCATTTGTTGAACTGAAGCCTCAGCAAAAAAGGAAATGTCGTCCGCGAAGAAGGACAGCAAAGGACCTCTTCTTGACAGACGAATGGGCTTCCAATCTCCATTGCTTACAGCTCTGTTAATAATATGGGACAACTTCTCTATACAGAGGACAAACAGATAGGGGGAGATAGCATCACCCTGCCTGATTCCCCTGCCCCTTTATCAAGGATAGCTATACAAAGCGCTGCTTCTGGCTTTCCTAAGGGATAGAGACTGCCTATTTAGACTATGATAGCTTCTAAGGATTCGTTTGGCCACTTAGGCTCGTTCCCTTCGTTCAGCAGAGCGAATAAGAGATCTTACATAATTCCTGTTCAGAGATTGCGTTAGTGAGCTAGTGAGTTTGAGTCGTCTCGTTCAGTCCCAAAGTGCCTCATAAAAGAAAAGCTGGAATGACAACCCGCCTCGGGGAGTGGGGAGCTGCAAGGAACTTTAATTAAGACTTTTGTAGCCTATAACCTTTTTTAACTGGAAATAGCTTAACTGCCTTTCCTCAAAGAGCAGATTGAGCACCTTGGACTGTGCGGAACGGAATAACATAACAAACAGCTTATATGCGACATCATTCCAAGCACTAGAGATAACTTCCCATTGCTAGACTGAGTCCAGATGCCCTCATCCTTCTGAGCTGGATTAGGCTCGAGAGACCTATAAGGAGGACGGAATGGTAGCCAAACTACCACAATGAAGGAGATCTAACATAATTCCTACTTGATTAAGCGAAGGCTGTAACTAGATTTCGCACTCAATCCCCAATCCTTAGCATAGTAAGTTTCCAGCCTCACAGGCTTTAGATTGAACTATGGAACCGAGCGAAGACCTTTGAGATATTCTATTCCCCAGTCCACTTATGAACTGGATCCGGATTAACCGCTTTCGACTGAGATGTAAAGTAACCTTCGCCTTTGCTTTTCGTATTCTATGCGGCTTTCTCCAACTCTAATCTCAGGGTTTTCCTTCTCTATGAACTCTAAGATTGATCCACAAAGATATTGTACCTACTTCAGTAGAAGTTTATCCTGAACCCTACGGCACTTCGTTGCTTGCTCCAGTGAGCTACCTATTTAATTAAAGAAAGGGATATTATCCTTTTTCAGTGTACACGCTTGAAAGCGGAAAAGATGAACTAAGACTAAAAAAAGGAAAAGGAAACTTATCTTCTGTCCCGTGCGTGCTTCCATATTACCTGGTGCAACCTAGACCACAGGAGAAACCCTTCCTAATGATCTGATTTATCTCGTGGGACTCACTCCGGAAGTATAAACATTGAAGGGGTAAATATTGATGAGGTAAGGCTCTCAAATGCGTGCAAACCCGAGAAAACAAACACATACTAAAAAAAGAAGCTATGAGGACTTCGAAAGAGTACGTACTACAGGTCAGTACTAAAGGCTTTGTTAGCCAGTTCTCCTTTGTAAACCCGTATCAACACCAGAACATATTAGAAGCTATTCTTAATGCCGCCACCGGACTCATTGACGCCCTATCTATTACAATTCCTATGATTAGATCGCCCACGGGCTAAACCTTCGCCATCGCCCGAGACTGCTAACAAGGATTCTAACCCTACTGGATCTACCCTTCTACTAAACCTGACTTCCCGCTTTATTACTAGATGGTTATACTGCATTTTCTCCTGCTTCTAAAGACTCTTTCTTTTCATCTCCTGTTGCTGCAAGAGGCTACCTTAGGACTGCAGCAATTGGCGCGGCTGGATGGCTTGGAGAAGAAAAGATAAAAGAAGCTTTACTATGCAACTCCAACCGCCCGGAAGGGCTTCGCTTTGTTTGGGATGAACAAAGATGCTTTGGGAATGTGAGAAATCCTTTGATTTGAAAGCTCGACCGTGAGTCCCAAGGTGAAAGGATGCAGAGTCGGTGAGTATTGTCCTTCTCGACCAGATGTGACTCAAAGCAGGCTTTCAAATACTCCCAATGCCAACCTTTGGTATTTCCCTTCTTCACCATTTTGGATTTTTTCGTTTCAGATCGGATTCCAATCACCTTAGCTAATCTCCTAGCTTAGGGCGGTAGTTGAGTAAGCAAAGAATAAATTTTACTTTAATAAAAATTCCTGAAATAAGATCGTCGAGATTGGCTTGGTCTTCAGTATTCCTTTAAATGGAAAGAGTGAATTGTATGGCAAATCAGTGGCATCCTGAAAGGTAAGCCACCCGAACCTACAGGCAATGCAATGCCAATACCAATAAGTGGAAGAGAATTTAGCTTAGTAGAAAAGAGATTAAAGAACAAGACAGAATGAATCTTTATCTGGGAAGGCATGATTGGGAGCTAGCTCGAAATCCGATAAATCGAATACCTCCTGGCCTCAGTTAGAAGGTTATCCGCCCCGCCTTGAGTTTCGGTCTTGCGCATTCAAGCTTGAATAAGGCCTAAGAAGGGCTTTCCCGGGGCTGAGCGTAGATGTCTCTATTCGGGGTCGAAACCCTCATTATTGATCATCTTGGGAAGTGGAATTTACGGAACCATCGCTCCTGGGGGTCTTCTTACCATCACCGATCAGTTCGTGCGCCTATTCAGGGACGTTCAAAGCATGAAAGCGGATCTACGACCTTTTTGGCGCAAGCCATTAAGGGATTTCTTTGTGAAAGAGGATGGGTGCCCCATGCGGTGCTTTAGAGGGTTGAATAGAACCCGCTTCGAGCAATTCTTCTAATTGCTTTCGAAGTTCTTCTAGGTCGACGGGAGCCATCCGGTAAGGTGCTTTAGCCGGGACCGTGCACCTGGGAACCAACTCAATTTGGTGATCAATAGTCCTTCGGGGAGGAAGAGGCCACTCGGGGATATATTATCCACATAAGTGGTGGAGGTATCAGCCCTGGCATGAAGGCCTACGATTAGAATAGAATGCTGACTTCTAGTTCCGGCTCTTGATGAGCCTGTGGTCTACCCAAAAGTAGAAGGTAGAAAAGGATCAGAATGAAAGTACGAACCAATATGTAAACAACCACAACGGGTCATGATTTCAGCGAAGAACTGAGGAAATGGATTCACTGGAGCTAAATACGCTTACCTTTCTTACTTAGCACGAGAACTAGATCAGATCGCCTTAGAAAAAATCGGAATAAGAAATATAACTAATATGTAAAAGAAATATCACCCACTGGATCTAAGAGCTTATTAGCAAAGGTTTCAGATCCTCCCCTTTCTCGGCAAAGACTTATCTTAAAATAGAAGCTTATGAAGGCTTCTTTCAATTTTCTTTTTTCTTGCTGATGGATGGTTTAAAAGGGCTTTCCTTTCCCCTTCTTTCAAATATTCGTTCTATCAAAGTCAGCCTTTAAGTTAAGCAGCTTATTATTCCGCCGCGACGGTCTTACTCTTTCTAGCTCCAGAGCTTCTTTTCAATAAAGAATAAAGGACCGCTAGAGCACGGCAACCTAAATAATAGCTAGCCAGCCAATTCGACACGACTTGATTTTTAAAATCTCAGCGGTTGCTATATCAAGCCGATTTACTGACATTGGCAACATAACTGTAAAATCATCTAGGAATTGAATTGATCTTGATTTACCGTGCTTGCTGGCTGGGAGCTGTATGAGCGGTAACGTCTACGTACAGTTCCGTGAAAAGGGCGATGGACACGGGACTTCCTAAATTTGGAAAGCCAGACTAAGGGAAGAGCTTTTTTGGTTTAAGCACTAAGCTCATCTCTTTTTGGACTAGATCAAGTTCAGTCCCAGTAGCAAAGGTAGGCGCAGAAGTTCATATTCCCTTGAGGGGGAGCTCCTACTTCATTGGAACGGGAACTGATACAAAACTAAAAATAGATCCCTGGTTGAACAGCTCGCCGTTGATTCACCAGCCATCTAGGTCCCACCCGACCGCAGTGGAAAGGTTTCAGTCAGTTAGCTCAATTATAAATGGATAAAGCGACGAGTGGAATAGAAAGCATATTATCCACCGATTGAATGAGGACATAGCAAATCAGATCCTAGCTAGAAAGCAGCCCCCTTTCGAACAAGAGTGTCTTCACTAGGGGGAATTTGCTTCTATTCGGTCATATTTCCACGCATTGGCTAAGAACAAGGTTATACCCGGTAAAGAGGGCAATCCCAGTACTCTCACTATCTTCGATATCAACGTAAAGGAAGATAAACTCCGGAAGGACCCAAAGCTCAACAGCAACTTTCGGGGTTCAGTTCACAACTCGACTGAAAAGAGAGGAGCGTAAGCCACTTTACTTTAAGGGGAGCCTCCTTCCTTACAGAATAACATCTGCAATGATTTTCCGTCCTTCTCCAAACATATGAAGGATTACGACCAGTAAAAAAGGGAAAAGGAATTGGTGAGTAGTCTCCTGTTTGCTACCCCAAGCATCGAAATTGCATAAATATACCGAAAAGCGGTAATAAAGAAAACCAAGGCCATCTCTACTCTCAAGCCCTTTCCATATCCACTCTACTTCTCTTCAAGCAGAGGGATATGGAATAATAAAGTAACCTATTCGCTCAAGAGCAAAAAAAAAGCACATCTCCAAGTAAAAAATATGCTCAAAGGTTGAATAGAGGGTTCCCGTTCAAACCGATATGCTTCTTCGCCTCGCTCGATGATTTGGGAAGAGTTGGAGATTCATCTCTCATCGAAGAAGGAAGATAGCACTCGACGTTACATAGGTTGAATGTTGGGCACGAAGTTGACGCGGAAACATGAATTGAAGCACACAAGAATCCCACCAGAGGAAGTTTCTTTGGCTAGCTATGGGATGGGTACAAAACGGCTTATTCCCTTTCTTTTCGATCCGAAAATACCATTTCCACTAAACCTTCTCCGGATATTTGTCTTTCTCCAGATTCTCTTTCTATTAATTTGACTGAAACGGGGTAGGGTAACCCAACTTCTTATATCTCAATTACATCGATCCTCTCTTTCTCAGTTTGAGCTGTTCTTCTCTTATGGGAATTCCAGTCGTATCTAATCCCTATGAGATAGTCTACCACTGCTTTGTAGGTCAGAAGCCTTAACGAGCTGACGACGGACTCGGGGGAGAAGTGAGTGAACTCACTTCTTTACTTGACTGAACGGTCTGGCCTACCTATACCTACTTCTATAGATGAGCTTTTGTCGGACTTATCCAATTCCGGATCAACATTCAATCAAATCAAATTCTTCTTGTAGACCGTTGGCGAAAGAAGAGAGTAGTCAACACTCATTGTTGGGAGTCCTGGGATCGGCTAGCGAGGGGAAGAAGAAATCCGTTGATAACAACCCTGGAGGTTAGATACCTTTTCTTACGCTTCTTCCCGCAGATTCCACTCGTAAAGCACCTCCTTTTTCCGCCTTCTCTTTTTAGTGGCGCATGCCAGGCTGTCTCTTTCATTTGGTAGTTCTGGGTATTGAACCATGAGACGGAGCTCAATTCCATCGACCTCTCCAGAGTGAAGTGATCAAGCTCCTAATGTCATGTCCCTCATGCTATGCTATAGCCATCCGCTTCTCCATCATGTTTTATCAATTACATCGAGCCTTGGACCTAGCCTTTGATCCCTTTGACCTGCCTTACTTTACTTGCTGTCAGCTTCTATTCTCTATTCCGTAACGTCTTTCAGTACTCGGACTGAAGTAAAGTACATCAATCGGTATAAGGGCACCGCACTAAGTACCCCTAAATCCGAAAATGGAAATCAATCAAAGAATAGGAGTTTGTGACCCCGCGTCATGGCTTTCAGAAGGGCCTAAAGTGTATGATGATTCGATTTCCGAAATAAAATATATATAAAGTCTCTCCTATTGACATAGCAAAGCATGGTTCTATTGAGCGTGGTACCCGCCCTCTACAAAGTGGTCTTTGAAAAGGTCTTTAAACGACTCTTCGTCTCCAGTTCCAAAAGGTTTAATGAATGGCTTTATTCTCTGCCTACCACCCATGAAAAGAAAGACTACATAGGGCCCCCTCAGCCCACCCCGGTTCAAATACCATTCTTTTTCACTTTATCCTACCCCGCTCACTGCTTAAAAAAACGCCTTTTCGTTGTCACCACTTACCTAGGGCTAGTTTTCTAGCGAGATTTCTAGCTTTCATTAAGGCTTCAGGAGCGGGGCAACGAAGCCCCCTACTGAGACTGGGCTTCTCTTCCTTCTAAGAGGGTTGCAGCAGATATTGAAACTAATAGCAAAGAAAAAAACCTCGAACCAGATTCTATTAGATCTTCTACCGTTACCGTAATTCGCCAATCTCGATGAAAGAGCGGAGAAAGCGGGATGGCAGCTAGAAATGGGAGGGCAGGGTTTTTAATCACATCAATCTATGGTGCATCTGCTATCTGTCCTAAAGGACATAAAGGGCTCTAGCAGGCCTCTTTTAGGCATTAAAACACGAGTTTCAGAGGTCTCAGCTATCACCCGAAGAGGACAGAAAGATATCCCCGAATCGTCTGCTAATCTTATCTTTTTCTTCCGAGAAGAAGGAGTTGGGAAAGAAGGAACCGGGGCGCCATAAGGTCTCTCGCTCCTTACTCTATTCTTATTTATTGATTGCACGTAATTTGTAATAGTTAGCTAATGTGCTATCTTCACGATCTCTATATAGATCGCCTCTAGGTCCCACTAGAATGAAATTAGTTAGTGCTTCTCCCGGAAGAAAGCGCTTTCTATAATATAAGGCTTTAAGGCCCTTTCTTTAGATTCCCCTCCTGGGACAATGGCAATAGCAAAAAAGGCCCTAGAAACTACTCCTACACCTCCTGGCCGGGAACTCCCAAGAGAACTCACACTCACAGGAAAAAGAGAGAGCTGGATTGGGGACTGCTACTAGAGAAAGAACCCCATATAAAAGGACCACTCCAACTGCATCTATCCCAATGGCTGGACTGGCTGGAACAGAACTCAGCTGTACATATGCTCTATATTAGAAATATCTCTTACACTGTCTTGCCTACTCGCTTACCCGAGAAGAGAATCAGCTATCCCAGATACTAATACTATAAGTATTAACCAGGGACTTCCACTCAAACTCTAAGACCCGGGACTAGTATGAAGACTGGTGGAAAGCAGAATAGCGATACGGGGACTTCACCTATTGATACCGGGACTACTGTTACGTGGAATACGGAGACAGGGACTCTAAAAAAATCCCCATCGAAAGGAACTGCAAATGTATTCAAGGTTTTTCAACAGGAAGAAATTCTGAATGCCCCCTGGCGGCATGTTTCATACTCGAGAAAACCTGAATCCGTTCTAGGGTAAGATTTTCGGCTGTCACATCTGTATTCGGCCAATCAGAGTCTGGTAATACTTGGCGCGACAGCTCGAGTGATTTGACTGTGTTGAATGCTAGTAAGGGATACAGGGTAAGAAGGCAGAAGAGGATCGATGTAATTGACTGCTTCCAGCGATGGATGATCCAGCCACATCTTTTCGAAGCGAAAGGGCGGCCGGATCTATCTGGAGGAGCAGGGAGAGTCCTAAACAATAGGTTTGTGGTCTGAGCATACCGAAGGGCTCTTCGCTAGATCTAAACATGAGGTTCCATTCAGTTGAAACAAGAAATCTATCGAATTTACAGGCTAGGTGGCTCTCTTGCGGAGACGTGGGCTTCTCTTGCTCCATGCTCCGGAGATGCCTAGATCAAAAAGATTGCAGTCATTTACAGCGTCTTGGAACTCCTTGATACTGGCAGTGACAGAAAGGGCGCCTCCGCCTTTCTCTTCCAGCGATAGCCTAGTATTGAAATCCCCCCTGAAATACGGTTCTTAAGTGGTTCCATAGCTCCCTTCTATGCCGGTTTTGTAGAAAAAGTAAGTGCTAAAGGCTAGCGAAACCCGACCCATGAATAAATCATATAGTTGTGCAGATGTCAAAGCCGTTAGTGAAATCTCATTTTTCCCAGGCTATCATTTCGTTCTTGTTATTTACCGTACCGAAAGCACAAAACTCTATTTTCAGGGCGTTTACCACTATAGCTAGGACTCCATCAGTCAATCTTTCTTTTGCTATCTCTTCATTGATTGAAGTACTAGTTACAAGTAAGTTCCAGTATTTTTGAGCATTGCCAACCATGGTGGCTCTGCACAACTCGTAGGCGCCTTGAGGTTTTTCCAGACTTCATTGTGAACTTAAGCATGGAAATCCACTCATCTATCCTTTCGGGCGCATGCTTTTCACAATCTAGATTGAAAAAAGCAAAGCTGCCGGACTTATAACTGGCCTCAAAGGATTGTCTCTAGGAAATTCCTCTTTCATCCTATGTGGGTAAGTTGGCTTGTACAAAGTCCTCTTCGTAGCTAATAGCTCATTAAATGTTCTATCATCAAGATGTAATGTAATGGAGCTTCATCTACCAGACCTAAAGACTTTCTTTCGAAGGTCTTGGGCCTGTTCATATTGGCCGCTTTTACCGCTGGGTCAGGCGTTAACCAAAGCTGGTGGATCGACGAGAGCCTAGCCGTGTGGTTGGTGCCACCTCCCCTGCCTTAATGCCTTCGCCGGATGCTTATTCGCCTACTCTTTCCCTCGATGACTAACATAACAGCCGGGGGGTTTCCTTATCCTTAGTAGAGACATGCACTTGGCCTGATGGAAACCACGGATGAGGATACATTTCATCCATCTCACCGGACCGGATATGCTTATGCGTATCATATTACGCCTAAGATGCTTGCACAGGGGCTACTATGGAGCTACTACCGCCACGCTAATCTGGTAGAGTAAAGCTACGGGCTATTCGGTATGGTAAAGACGTAAATAGCTGAGTGCTCAGATCTGGCACGGGCTACGGATCAATAGCTCAGTCGGTTAGAGTGCTGGTCTGTCACGCCAGAAGTCGCGGGTTCGAACCCCCGCCCGATCGTGCCAACCAAAAGTGGAAGAAGTCAGAGTTGGAAAAGGACGAAGTCCTACAATCAGTGGGGGGGGGTTCCCTTGACTTCTTCATCGCGAGCCGGTCCCGAAATGATATCCTTCTCCTCGGATGATCGCGGAAATAGCGAGAGGTTGCAGTCCCCCCCATACCATAACTCATCCAACATTCCACGTTCCCGAACGGATCCCGTTCAATATATTTCCTATGATGACTCCCCTCTAAGGTACCTGGCCTCTCAAATAGACGAGATCTCTCTATAACAGTTTTGTCATGTCAATGCCGATTGAACCAATCTTACCAGCTGCCAATTCCGGATGATGGTGCTCTATCGAAGGCAGCCGGCCGAGCCGCGGAACCTGCTCTTGGATTGGCTCCCCCCATCCTCCTCGGATAGGGACCGGCCGGAAGGAAGGAGAGAGACCGAATCAAGGCTGCTTCGGCCGAACCCACCCTTACCTCATTCAGAATAGGAGACTTCCTCGTCCAAGCACTCATGCTCGTCACAATTCATTCTAAGAAGATGCTATTGACTGACATTGGCAATACACTGTCTTTTTCATATTCAAAGTGGATTGAACAGGCTTCCTTTCTCATAGGCTTGCAACTAGCTCGCTCGCAGAAAGAATGGATGATGTCCTTACTTAAGAATAAGATAAGAATAAGAAGTGTGCTTACGCTATTGAACCAAGCCTTTCTTTTTTAAACCGAGCCTTCGGCATTTTGCTTACTTGACCAACTCTTTGGCACTGTGCTAACGAAAAGTAAAGGAACGAACTCAAAACACAACAAGAAAAGAAATAGGGCTTAGCAACTAGTCATACACGGAAGAACATTATAAGTTCTCCTACAATGGCCCGCTCCCTAAAAGCTGGACCTATTCGCTTGGCTGAATCGACATAGACTAGATTCGTACTGACACTGGAGTCCCTCCAAACAAACTTCCACTTAAGTCAGAATAGTTGCTTAAGCAAAAGAAAAGAAACCTGCTGACTAGGGCAGGGCGTATACTAGAGAAAGAGTGACTGATGTAAAGGCTTTCTAACTTACTAGCCCAGAGAGCTTAGTATATTAGATAGGGGCATCAATCTATCTTTAAGCTATAGCCTAGCCTGTTGAAACTAAGACTGAGACTGGGAATGCTACTAGAAAGTTTTACCTTGCACTGGTTCGTTTGGAGAGGGAATTGAGCGCGATGTAGAAGCACTCGTACTATACTTATTATCCACAGGTAAAGGAGCACGGGGCACTCGCCTGGCTCCAAATACTCAGACCTAACCTGCCATCGCTTCCACTAGAATCATGAGGGTGGATGTCCATTCTGTCACTTATGATTTTTGGGTAGATGCCTATTCTTTTCTTTCTTTTTTTTATAAAAAAGGGGAGGCCCTACACTCAGTTACCTTTCTTCTTCACAGCTTAACCACACTAAATCAGTCTAATGGCGATATAGTATAGAGAGATCGGATCGGTGACCATTAGGCTTGGATTAACCCATCTTCAATGGCAGTCCTAACTAAAGAAAGAGCAATCCGCTGCGCTAGTGAGACTGATCGGGAAGTACTTGACGCTCGTTGAGACCTGTGCTTTGTCATTTGAATTCTCTACTTCTGCACTGGGACTTTCTTCTATTCTAGGCTTATATACTAACGGTAGCAAACCGGGGAAGAAGCCCTCTTGAAGTCAATTATTCAGATAGATAGCGGAGCTTTCGGAGTACATCAATCGACAGTACCAACTGAGGCTTCCAAGCCCACTTGATGAACTTGCGAAAGGATGAATGAGACCACAACAAGGTTTGGAAGCCTACCCGCCGCCCTTGTGTATGGCGCGCCACACCAGCCCTAAAAAACTAAACGTGAGATCGGGGGATTCAATACGGTCTTAAGCAAGCATCTCCTGAACAAGTTGTCACCATGAAGGGCTATGTGGGAAAGACAGAGACTTGAAAAAGCAGCTTTCAAGGTCTCGTCACTTCGGTGAATCACTTGAGCCCTGAGGTGAGCTAAGCGGGGCGGAAGGCCTTACTAAGAGGGTCCCTATCACGTGTGTGTCGTGCATTGTCATACGCCGAGCCGGGTTTAATAGCTTTACTCGGGAAAAGTAGAACTCATTAAAAATCTAAAAAACTCAGCTCTTCATGCAACGAATTTCCCACCCACACGAAACTTACAAAAGGAGATTTTTTGTTCAAGTCTGCTGTTCGAATCCTTTCAACGGAAAAGTGAATCTTGTGATAAGCGCTTTCCTCCGTCCAATGTAGCTATTCGGCTGAGGAGAGTCAGGCTCGATGTAATTGAGCTTTATCGGGCTTTCTCGGTCGCTAGCGAAAGTTCATGCTTGCTGTCTTTCAAACCTCTCTGCAATAGAAGTCATCTCCAACAAAGCAGCTGGTCCCAATGCATGCTTTTAACAAGACAGATCGGGAAATGGCGACGTATATCAAGTAGATGCCGGTTCCTCACAAACTGACTTGCTTTCAACCCCCACCTGCCAGAACATCAAGATCTGAGAATTGCGTACAAAAGGAAGTTGCTGGTTCCGGACCTGACTCGGAAAGTCACCCTGACCTTTAGCTTTTTCTTGTCTCGGTCGATATCAGGTGAAGCAGCAGGCGAGAAAGAAGAAATGAGATGTCCTGACGGTTCTCTTTCTTCTTGTGTTGTGTCTGCTGTCTCCACTCCCCTGAGTGAGAGGGTCAGCCCCTTTTAACGTAGAAGAAGAAGAGATTGGCCTTGAGCTATTCTTCTTCCTCTCGAGTGAAAGCCTAGGTTTAGCCGGGGATACATAATCAATGAATCAATTCGATGGCGGTTTCCTTCCCCCGCTTAATCGGAATCCCCTTTTCTTCCTTGGTAGTTCCGTGGATCCGAACAACCAACGAACCGGGTAAGGTATGAAGCAGCATTAGCCTCAGAATCCACATCTGAATCCCCCGTAGAAGCAGAGGATCCGATTGCTTCATATGAATCATACAAAGCAGCTGAGGCATCCGAAACGGGAGAATAGCACAGTACACTCCTTTTTCCAGGAAGGAAGGAAGAACGAGGCCTTTTCAGCCTGACCCGATGAAGAGGGGATTTCAATGCCTTAGTTCTTCCCTGCTTTATAGAATGGGAGCTTCGAAGAAAACAATACAAATTCCTAAAATTCAGACCTGCAAGTTTTAGCAGAATTTTGCTACGTACAGCAGCTGCACTCGGTTGGCACTCACAAAGAAAGTGCCCCCTCCAATAACGCATTGATCCTTTCGGCCATATGCCCTAACGGAAATGGGGATGAAGACTCGTGGAGAAGTTCAGCTTTGACCCAAATAGTTTAAAGACTTCTGTCCAGAATCTTCCTGTGAACCTGAAACATTAAGTCGTTAAGCGTCACGAGTATACATATGGAGCGGACCCAGAAGGGCAAGCAAGTGCAAGTCTTCAAGAAATAAGGGGTGTAGCGTAGGTGTCAATTGGTTTTCATTTCGGTATTTCATATAAGAGAAGAGTTAGTTATTTCCCGCTTTCCTCAATTACATCGAGCCTGTAGCTTCTACTTATTTCAGTGCTAGCGATGCCCTTTGCTAAACAGATGTAATCACTCTATTCTATTTTGAAAGAAAGTCCGATGTTGGAATTGGGGCGATAGGTTGACTTATGGATAGAATCCGATTCTGGATATGCTGATGGTGAATCCGCGGGTGAAGCCTTTTTGTTGCCGCTGGTGCCCGTTGATATAGTTGGAGCTGCTAGTAGAGCCGGAGTAGGAGCTGCTGGAACTGCCTAGACCGCAACTCTCCTATTTGAGGTTGGCGGGGCTGAAAGGGACTTTATAAAGCCAATAGTAGCCCTCGGATGTTACGAGAAATCTGTCCTCTGATTCCGATGCCGCAGAAGGGAACCAACCCTGACCGAAGGTAGCACATAAGACGATGTGTAAAGCGTATAGCCAGCCGATTACATCGAATCCTCTGATCACGCACGGAAAGGGGCCTTTTCACGGGCTTTCGTCACTTGTTGTTGTTTCAGCAAGAAGGATAGGATTGAAAGTCCTCTCGAAAGGGGATGTAGTTTGCTGACTTCGACTAAGAAGGATAGTCGCGTAAAGGAGCTCTACCATAAGGGAAAGGTTTGAAAATCCTTCAGTCGTCCTTTCGACCTTTGTTGAATATGGATTAGCTTGCTTATGTTAAGCGAGGCGCTGGTCTTACGAAGAACTTGATCTTGCCTTTAGTTGAACTTCCCGAGTGGGAGATCAGTTGCAGGAGTTCATTCAGGGGATGAGGAAGGTGACCATGCGGGTCAGAAGCGAAGCAGAGGGTCGATGCAATTGAGAGTTCTCATTCCGGAATTAGAAAAAGAAATGGTGATCGGAGCATTCCTCTTCTTTATCTTTAAGTTAAGCTGGCGGATCAACAAAGCTAACGACGAACCGCGCTATTTGGCTCTCCTGCCATGTGAAAACCGACCCTTTGCATGGTTTTTCGAGCTGATTAGTGGATATTCACTTTTTGGAGTTGAAAACGAATAACGGAAAGTTGAGGCTCGATGTAATTGAGACTGAAAGGAGGTTGGACGATAGTTCAGTTAAAGGAGAGATGTAATTGAACTCGACTGAAAGGAGAGGATCGATGAAATTGAACTCGACTGAAAGGAGAGGTAGTTGGGAATTCTTTTTCTTTTTTCGAAATGCCGCTTCCACGAAGACTTTGAGCTATGGATAGGCATCGAAACACAGCCATCTGTTATTGGATCAACCGAATCCACTGCTGCTCCAGCTACCCCTGCTCTAGCCACTTCCCATCTCTACGCGGGTTATTCCTTTCCTCAAGCTACGGACGGTGAAAGTGCTACTCAATCGGCTAAACCAAGAGCATTATAGTCGGTTCAAAAGCCCGAAGCATCCTTGCTAGCCAGCTCCTAGATATGGAAGACCCGGTACTCTTATTAGCATCTTTCCTGGGAGATCCACCTAGATTGATTTTCCCCGGAATTGTAAATTTATTATTATTAAATCTAGGCTATACCTGTACCAAAGGAGACGTAAGTTAATACACAAGTTTGAAAGCTGGATAGTCGGTAGCTCCAGACTCTTGCAGTGCTTTTTGTAAACTCCTTCAGTTGCAGTGGAAGTTTTAGTTGCTTTGCCTGTTAAGCTAATTTCCTGCGAGTGGTAAGGTAAGCTCCTCAGTGGGTTATTTGTCTAGCTCTAGTACTCCTATTTCGGCTGTATGGAGCTGGTTTCCGGGTGCTTGCACGGATCAAGATAGAACAAGTGCGCGGCCTAGGTGCTTAGGTGGCAGCCTCATACTGACACAGTTGGAAGCTTACTACGGCGAAGTAATGCAATGGTTTCGAAGACCCTCGCTTCTTTCGCACCGTCATAAAAATTGACTACCTGCCATGCCAGTCTTGCTTCTCTAGCTTGGGATGTCTTCCCGGATCCCTGCTTCTGCTTTTGGTTGTGGATCTGCTTCTCCAGTGATGGGCGAGAGAACACTGCGAACATCTCTCCTTTTTTATTAGCGTGCAC
Organism: Codiaeum variegatum; assembly: GCA_948294925.1. Classification (NCBI taxonomy): domain Eukaryota; kingdom Viridiplantae; phylum Streptophyta; class Magnoliopsida; order Malpighiales; family Euphorbiaceae; genus Codiaeum; species Codiaeum variegatum. The sequence continues at coordinate 22,474 of CAOJBK012415709.1, read as the reverse complement.
AGTTTGCTTGCATGCCGCCTTAGGCACATCTCTCTTTCTTAATTTCACGCTGGCCTAATGATAATGAATGAAAGTCAGTCTTTTAGTAAGCCGTATATAAGCAGCTGTTTAGTGTATAAGCAATTCTTTAGTGACCGCACCGAAAGGTACGTACGGTGGAGGTTGGTTGAAGATGATGTTACGCGGCGTTCAGAACCAGCCTTGAAGTGAATGAATTAGAAAGAACGAAGAGAAATGAGACGACTCTTTCTTGAACTATATCATAAACAGATCTTCCCCTCCACACCAATCACGAGTTTTTCTTCATTCCTCTCGTATATCGTCGTAACGCCCTTAATGCTAGGTTTTGAAAAAGACTTTTCATGTCATTCCCATTTAGGTCTGATTCGGATCTCTCCGTTGTTTCCTTTTCCTCCCGCACCTTTTCCTCGAAATGAGAAAGAAGATGGTACACTCGAATTGTATTATTTAAGTGCTTATTGCTTGCCAAAGATCCTACTTCTACAATTGGTAGGTCACCGGGTTATTCAAATAAGTTGTGTTTTCCGTGCTTTTCCCATGTTACAACTTCCGTACCAATTCGGTCGATCCGGAATGGATTGGTTAAACATTTCATTAGGGAGCCTGGTCTTGACTCTTCTGTGTGGTATTCATTCTCGTTCGGCTCTTGGAAGAACATCCAGCAGTGGTTGGAACAGCTCGCAAAATCCAACCACTTCACCTACTTTATTGCCCCCAACCCTTTTTCGTACCTCTATTGAAACAGAATGGTTTCATGTTCCTTCATCGATTGGTTATTCCTCTCCGTTCGTATCTCTTTTTCCTATTTCGGTCTCGATTAGTTTACAAGATTGAATGGCCTCTGAACCCTCGATTCGATTGTTTTCCAAGAATGTTGAGCCCGGTATGTAAGTCATGTATCTGGGAGGAACTTAAAAGAAGGGCTTTCGGTTTTTTGCACCGTCTTGCAGCTAAAAAAAAAAAATGAAAAAGATAGCCCGAGAGAAGGCAAAGCAGTATCGAGCCCCGGGTAGGAGGAGGCACCACTTCCTTTATAGATAGTAGCTGACCGAATGATCGAGCCAATTGGCAGTGGCAGGAAGGTAACCGACTAAAGACAGCATTCCCAGTACGAGCAAAGGCTGTTACAGATAGCTACTGGTTCATTCTCCTGACGTAACTCATTTTCTTTCTTCATTTGGTGCTTATTGCCCATCCCATCCAGCTATGCTAGTCCTTTCTTTAAACCGGAAGGAGATTAGTTGTAAGCCGCTTGGGAGGATATTCATGAATATCTGAAGTTAGGGTCCTAGCTCAACAGAAAGAAAGTGCACTCGGGAAAGCGCGGATCTTTGATGCCAAGATCTTCTAGGAGACACAGCTACCTATAGTAAGTAGGAAAGAACGTCTTTTTGTCCTTGCCTTCTCATTTGACGAAATAGCGTAAATAAAGTCCTCCGCCTACACTACTGGCAGGAAAGAGAAGGGCGAAGGGATTCAAAGGTTAGCGACCGGGTTGGAATTGATTTAGAAGGGCTTGGGGTCCTATTCCCGGGTGATCGGATCCAATCGAATTAGCTAGATTCCACTTCTCCCAGGGAAGGCGTATACGAAGGTTAAGCGTCCCTTCGTGGTTGGCGAAGTAGCTAAACCCAGAAGGTTTGGTTCTTCCAAGGCGTCTTATTATGCTCGCATTGGTCTTTTCTTTTAAGGGCGTCCTCCGTCAAGCGGGCAGTACCCCTGTACAATCGCAAAGGGTCCAACCCCCCATCCATGGTAGAGATTTCCTTTGGCACCATAGCTCCTTGGCTCAGGCTACTGCTCCCGGCTGAACTCAAAACGACAAGTAGCGAAATTACTTCCAGATCCGAATTCACTGATTGATGAGTTTTCCTTCGTTATCCTTGTACCCGTGCCCTGGTGGAGTCCCTAGAATAACTTGCACCTGGGATCCTTCTTGAACGAAACTTCCCCTCTTAGTAAGCAAGAAAAGTAGGAAAAAACTCAGCATAAAGAAAGATGCATTTCCTATATCGAGAGGAGGAAAATTGGTCAAGTGGGCTGTTGGGCGTGAACTGGAAGAGACAGGAGTTACTTCAAGTCACAGCTGAAGCTGAAGTAAGGTTTTTTACCTCGTAAGGCAGGCTCTAGTTCGACGTGGTCAGCAGTCCTATCTTCTAGAAGGATCACTTCTGCTTTTGTTGAACTCATGGGCAGCTGTGAAAAAGAAAGAGGAGACCTTCAATCAATGCTTTCGGGCGCTGTGTAAAACTGGTACTTTCCTATAGTTGATCAACTATAGTTTCCTTTGCTAGTGAATCAGATCTTTGGCTTTACCGTGTTACTATTCGGAGAATGGACTCTGTTAGGGGTGATCTCTCTCTATCTTAAGTCAGTAATTTCTACCGGCTCCGGCTAACTTCCTTTAGGAAGGAAAGCAAGTCCCATCGATTGAGCTGTTGATGGAATGAATGGAATAAGGGCTGCTTTCAAACCTGAAAGAGGTCCAGGTCTTGGAATCGGGCTAGAAGCAGCTATTGAATTTGTTGATGGCGATGTGATAATGCCAGTCGAAAGGGAAAGGCGATGACTATCAGTTCTGACTCTTTTTCCAAAGGAAGCGAGTGAAGTCACCTTTAATTAAAGGTAATTCAAATCACTCTTCTCTCACCTGTAGGCGAGTGAGTGAGTCAAAGGATGAACCCACCTAGTATAGAAGACTCGGAGGAAGAGATAGATCCAGTAAGGGGGATAGAAAGAGTGATAGAGGAGGCTAGTGAAAAGTGGTAGAGCAGTCAATGATTAACTGACTGGTCGCTGGAAGAGTAGTAAAAGGAGGTGAGACAAGAGTAGAGAATCCTACCGATCAGAGACTACTTAGTGAAGTGCCATACAACACGCTTATAAATCAGGAGGTGCTTAGGATCTCGAAGACTAACCCCTGACCGGTGCAATGATCTATTGAGAGGGGTTACTGAGGGTGAAATAAAGGATGTTCTCTTCTCTCTGAAGGATAACAAGGCACCAGCCCGGATGGATGCTCTATTATTTAAGAAGTCATGGGGTATTGTTGGGAACGATGTGGTGAGGGCTATTTAGTCTTTCTTTGCTTCAGGATGCTTGCTGAGGGAGAAACCGCAATCGCACTGATACCCAAGGTACTAAACCCTACAAAATGAAAAGTGTTGCAATACCATTTATAAATGCATTTCCAAGCCAATAGAATAGGATCAAGCTAGTCCTGCCCTACCTAAGATGTAAGCAGCAAACGGCATTTGTTGAGGGAAGGAGGACAACATTCTGCTTGCCTGTTAAGGAATTACCACAGAGATCAAGGAACACAACACCTGCTCTCAAGGTTGATTTAATGAAAGCTTATGTATAGGGTTCGATGGGACTTCCTTGTAGCAGTTTTGAGAACAATTGGGTTTATGGAGCCAGTGGTATGGGAGTGCATCTCTACAACCAGGTTTTCTTTTATGATTAATAGTGAGTTTCATAGCTTCTTCCCTGGAGGATCTTTAGAGAGTTAAGGTTGTTTGGTGGAGGACGTGGCAACAAGCTCAGGATCGATGAAATTGATCGGAATTAGGCCGCCTGCCTTTCTTAGGTCTGATCATCGAAAGACGGAAGGCATAGGCGGAGACTTTTTCTGGGTAAATCGATCTTACATAAGGACTTTCTCTTGTTCTACCTGCTGGAGAAAGCTTTCTCGATCTTCCATCTCCTAAGATTCACCGTTCACTGGCCCACTAAAAAAAAACCTTACCTTACTAGTAAAGGGGTCTGAGGTTAAGGATATGAAATAGAGCAACTTGACGTAACAGAAAAAGCGTAAACCGAGTGGAATCATAAGATCGAGTTTCATCCTCAACTGAGGAAATGTAATTGTTAAGTTAAGGTCGATAACCTGTGGTTACCTCAGGACTACACTACTTGCGTTAAGGCGCTGAAGCCGGAGTTTGCTTGGTAGGGGTTAGCTTATTCCCAGACGAACCAGCCCAGTAAGAGTCCCAGACACCAATACCTGCAGGAACTAGTAGCCACACTAACACTACGGCGTATGATAAATTCCCTGACGGCTTCCCTTAACCGTAGGCTACAGTTGCTTCCTTCGCTCTTGAATCTACAACCATATCTGGTTTCGCCTGCCTTGCGCGAGACTACGCAAATGGAGGCCCTTCCGACACGGAACTAGAAAGGGCAGTCTCTGGCCCAGACTCCACGGATTCAACAACGATCAACGTATTCAACTTCACCACCGGAACATTCGGCTAAAGATATAGTTTCATCTGCAACAGAGTCCACCACATCTGCTTCAACTCGATCTACTGATTCCATAGAATAAAAAAGTAAGAGAGATCATTAGGGAAGCTTTAGCTTGGAAGAGGCTCGATGTAATTGAGAGAAATGGTCGATGTAATTGAGGGGACAAAAGCAAAGCTAGCTAGCTCAGTGGATTCCCTTGCGAAAGATGCTAACTCGTCGAATGAATAGAAAGGCGAGACTACCTGGAATTGTCACTTTCTACTAAGTTCGGAACACAGGACATAAAGCGAAGAGGTTTTCAAAAGCTAAGGACGGGATTGAATCTAAGGCTGAACCTAGAAAGACAAAGCAAGCATCGGCCGAACTCATGGGACTGTTTTTGCACCACCAAATGAAGAGAGTTACCACAAGCCTGAGACGACTTCTACTACTTCGCCAGCTTCGAATCCTTAGACAAGAGCTAGGACGGATTGAATTGAAAGCTGGAGAGTTAATTGGATGCGACCCAGTCTCTTTCCCAGCCTCAATGAAAGTACTAGTTAGTGACCCTGCATTCATTCAATCCCATAACTAGCTCCAGAATAGACTGTCGCTACCATGTTGCCCCCTCTATGCAGCCAATTCCTTTTCTTTTTTCTTCCTACTTTCGAGACCCTTCCAATTGGTCCGTTAATACAGGGTGCGTAAATACATAGAATATATAGATTCCTTAATTAACTCACTTGCCCATGGAATGGGGGACCACGCAACCTCACCATGACATAATAAACGTAGATAAAGATAAGCAGGAGCTTTCCGTCAGTGAGCTGGTATAAGTAGGAGCGAAGATTGAGTCAGTTAGGCCCAGGAAGACTGAGTCTTTTATGGGAGAGCACTTAGCTTCGTGATTGATCTAGGAGCGATGTGATGGGAGAGACAGAAAGCAAGGGTCGATGTAATTGAGAGAGCACGCTTGGTACGTAAACGAGTACAAATCTAATGGTTTTGTACTGATCAGCTTTCGAGCTGTCGAGTGACGATTGCTCCATCTATTAAGAAAGGACGCAGAGTGCCTTGTTTCTAAAGAGAAAGGGGGGGTGCTCTCTTCTCTGATGTGCGCTCTATCATTGTGTCCTATTCCTGAAGGAGTGAAAGTCATACCCCTGAGTAATTCGCATACGTATAGAGTAACTACCCTCATTAACAGCATAAAACTTTCCCTTTAAGCTGCCGAGAGGAGGTACTTGTCTATATGAGTTGTTACGCTTGAGCCCCTCTTTTGAAGAATCCCTGAACTCCACTTGACTCAGATAAACGCTTGGCAGCAAACTCTGAACACACTAAGCTACAGCTCTAACTCAGAGGCTGACTGTTATCCATTAGTGCGTCCCACTAAGACCGGAGCAAGAGGAGCAATGTAATTGAGTATCGTAAGAGGAACTCGACCCCGAAAGCACCCGTGCAGTGCTGTAGCTAACGCCTTCAGTCTCCCGGCAGGATAGTAAGGGAAGAGAAAGACGTTCAGGTGAGCACAATCAGGCTCGGGGGAACCGATTGCTTCAAGATAGGATTGACTTCTTCCTTTGCTGCTTTTTAACAGCTGTCTACTCTACTCCTTTCAATCCTATAAGTAAGCGCATACTCCCTTGCCTGCCTTCCAGTCTTCGAAGCTGTCGATGCATTCCAACTGTCTGTTAGAGCGAGTGAATGGTCTTCAGGTACAGTTTCATTTTAATGGGGAGCCCCCTAAAGGTAAACTTCTCTCCTTCTCTCAATTACACCTCTCCTCTCTCTTATATCGAGTATACTCAAACCTCTCGACACGAGTTATAGTTGAGCTTGAAGACTAAGAATGAAGGTGAAGAAAAGGAATGCTACAGAGACCAGAGGGAACCTATCCTATCAACTTAGAATTTGATGATTCCCAGTTCGTCTGTCAGCTTTTCTCGTTCTGAACTCTTGATTTGAGGTCTTATCACAACCCTTTTCCGACTTTGGTTGTGACCGACCCGTCTTTACTTATCCGAAAATGCGCTATATCCAATTCGTTTATATACCCACATGGGATCTGTAGTAGAGCCTGATATCAACAATTCTCCTTTCAGCCATCGAACCGAACCTCTCCTTTCGGTCGAGTTCAAGTCTAGCTCTAAGTCTTCTGCAACTCAACTCGGCTTTATTGCCTAGTTTCTTCTTTCCGGCAGTAATGCTTGATAGAGGAAATGCCTCACCTGAGAGTTCAAGTTCAATCCCATCACTTCATGCCAGTCTTGATCTGACCTCGATTCCGCCCTTACTTCAACTTCACTTAAAGACTATTACCATTTCTCGGCCCTTCTAAGCCCGCCCTTGAATAAGCAGTAAGGCGCGTAGCCCTTTCTTTCCTAAGGCCAATCGTTTGAGCGGATTTCAAAAAGGGCAGGATTCCGGCTTTTTAGACCGGGTTTTCGCTAGGCAACTCCCTTCCTATTCCTGGGGCAGCCCAAGGGGAATCCAGGGTAAAGTCAGTGAAAGATTAGTAGTTTCGACTAGGTGGAATCAAAGCTAAAGTCCGGTGGGTAAGGGTCGATGTAATTGAGAGAAATCCCCATTCTGGTAAGGTAGCCCCTGTCACTCCTCTTTTTCCCTTCTCTTTTGTCCCTTGAGTCAGGACTGCTACGAAGAGCAAGCAAGCAGCATGAATCCCAGTCTTTGCTTGCAATAGGCTCTCTTTTGGTTTTGGCCGGGTCTTGGAGGAAGGGAGAAGAGAGCGAACTTCAGCTGGAGAATCCGTAGTGTCAGTAGGCAGTAGTCAAGCATTAAGACTAGGCTTTCTATCTAGTAAGGGCGATATGAAATCAAGCATTTACAAGCCTTAACAGCTTTCGACTGCTTTATAGTAAGGCACATTGAACGAGGTAATAAAGTGAAAAAGAATTCCTTTCCTTGGGTGAATGCAGGTATGCCAGAGAGGTAATACCGGGCATAGAATCGATTTCAAGCGGTAATTTAAAGTGATAAACTTGTTCCAACTGATGCTTGAACATATGGAACTCTAACCTGTAAATCCTTGTCCCGATGGTTTTCTTTCTTTCCTTTACTAGAAGCTATAAGGGCTTAAGACTTCTTTCTTTAGGCTTAAGTTCTTTATTAGTAAGGGCTAAAAGACGCGGTATTGGCTTTTTCCTAGGGCGGTCAAGCAAGTCCACTCGTAAGGGAGCCCCTCTAACTCTTCTTTTTCTCGCGGGAGTCGGGAATCCAGGTAAGGACAAGCGAAAAGCAGTTATAAGATCAAGGCACCAAAGCTTCGACTTGAGTAGGGCGCCTCGTGAAATCCTGAGAAAATCGCTTTTCCTCTTCTTCCAACCGGCATGTAAGCATATGAGCAGATTTCACTCTAAACATGGCTGGAATGGCTGTGAAGGGGACGCAGTCAATCAAGATTTTGTAAGATTCCCCTTAGATCTTCAAAGAATCGGGTTTCCGCCGGTCAGTAAGGTGAGAGTTTCGTTAACCTTTTCCTACAAAGGAGAAGCAATCCCCATGAACGATGAAGAATTCTCTCTATATTTAGAACATCTGGGCGAGGTAAAAGCGCTAGGAAGAGACTACAATTACTGCTTCTACGGGAACAGGGTTGAGCTGGTTGTGACCTTAGCGATCTTCGATCGCAGGAGTCGTTAGAGCCGGAGAAAGGGCCAGAGACATCAAAGGAAGGGACCGGTTCTGCGCTTTAGGCGAGTGATAGTTGGGATCCGAGAGCGGCTGCTCTCTCTGTCCCGCAGCAGGGGGAATTGAGAGCGATTTGCGAATGAGTTTCAACTGACTGACTACTTAATCGAATACATATTAGCGATAGAAAGCGTTGCCTTAGGATGAATGGGAGAATCTTCATGATCTCGGGAACGTAGCCTTCGCTAAGCAGGTAGCGTAGCTACTCATACCACTTCGAGGTCGAGGGTACGAAGGAACTGGCTCGTTGCGTCCCGCCACGCCTAGGGCCGATAAGGCAGCAGCGCTCAACCGCTTCTATTCCCAACGGGAGACATAGCTAGGGGTTTTGCACCTGAACCAAACGAAAAGCCTTTGTAGTTATTATAGGATGATCTATAGTTGCGATTCGCGAGGAGTTCGTTTGCATCGGCTCTTCTTTCGCGTAGCTATTTCGATAGTCTTGTCTAATATTATAAATATTATCCTGCTATCACAGAACAGCCAGACGTTTCTGACTAGAAAACCTTTGCGATGGAAACATTTTGAGGGATGTGAAGCAGATGTTTGATTTCTCACATTCCCAGTAAACTAATGGAAATCTCAATATAGTTTGTGTGCAGTGATTCCGATCTCATTAGCAGATTCCGCGGATTCGCCGGGCAATTCAAAAGCTTTACAAAGGAGCTTCTTCCCAAAAAAGAAAGTTCCACTAGAGCATGTGTTATTAATAACGCTAGCGTGACTTATGAGGCAGGCAGGATCGAATGAGGATGATGGGGGGATGCTTTTTAAACTAAACTGCGTTTGGTTCGTTCATCTGCTTTCTTTATCACTGTATGATGGATTGCCCTAGTCCGTAGTAAATAGAGGTGGAGCAAAGGCAAGGGAGCTGATAAAGGTGAGTACGTGCGAAAAGCCAGAGGCGCGAGCCCTTACTATACTATAAAGGAGCTTTGAGCGGGCACACAAAAGAGAGCTTTTCAAAAAGCGATTGGTCCAGAAGTATAGACTACCTCCTAAAGAGGACTCATTTCCTTGGACTTGAAAAAGTGTTCAGAAGTTTCATCCTCTCACTCTACCTCAAAGGGCTTTGCCCCTACCAAGATTAAGATCTAGGGCTAGCCTAGCCGGACAATGAAAACTTTCTCGACAACCCGTAGAAAGAAGGGTTTCGGCTCATGTTTGGGCCGGGGGATAGGGCGGTTGTTAACTCCCGTTTTAGGCTAAAATCTGTCTTTTTGACCAGAGGAACCGAACCAATTACACCTTTTTGAGCTAGTCCAGATTTCTTTGATTAAAGATTGACCATTTCTGTGTACGAATATCCCTCTTGAAAGACACTTTTCTTCTCGGATGAACAATATGGGATTAATAACATCATATAGTTAGTTTCGTTTGGGATACTGAAACCCAACCTTTCAGGTGCACAAATTAGCTCTTCAAAAAGTAGTTTCATAAGTGCTTTTTCCCCACCCCGACCGCTCCTTCCCGGGGCTTGTGAACGGAGTCGAGATAGGGTATGGACAGTCTCCCATAACAAGAATAGGAATACGCGAGCGGTTCGCTTTCCCTTCTGACTATGCTTTCCGGGGCTTTGAATAGCGGAAAGAGAAAGAAGATGTGACCAAGAAGGGCTTGAGTTGGGGAAGAATATCGGTATGGCTTCAGAATAGGTAGTCATTATACAGATATCAATTAACGAATTGCCCGATTGCCGATTGCGCCTACCTATCCACCAGTGAGAAATGCTATAACAAGTTTTGTTGAGGGTCTTGAAAGCGAAAGTCAAGTTTCCCGAGAACTGAATAAGCGCTGTCTTCCTCTCTTTTCTTTTTCGGTACCTTTGACTGCAGGATAGGATATCAGTAAAAGGGATAAGAGTTCCTCTACCAACTCAGACTCTATCGAATCGGAAGCAGTGGACACTTTAGCTTCCGATACTCTTACTATTCTGAATTCGTTCCTTCTTCTTCGATAGCTTCAACAGGAATGCGGGAGCCCGGAGGGCCAAGCATCAACATCAAAAAGCTTATTCAAGTGTGCAAGTGAAGAAGAATGCTTGAGATTCCAAGTAAGGACATTCTCTCGCTAGGCTAGATAGGAAAAACCTCAGTAAAGATAGCACTCACACAAGGCACAAAGCTTCTCTAAAACCCTAGATGCATCGAATCCGGTCTTAGCATCAAAGTTTTCGACCGGAGGGGAAATGGCATTAGCATTACTACTACCAAAAGAGATAGATGCGCTTACTGCTGCCATTTCGAAATGACATAAAAAATAGAATGGATTCCCAATAGCTTTTGACAGCAGAAGATTCCCCGCTACCGTCGAATCGGCAATGTCGGGCTAACTCTACTCTAATAGATATAGGAAGTAGAACGGAGACTGATGTAACTGAAGGAAAGGGGATATAGGTACAATAGGAGGGTTAAGCAGGTAAGCGTAAGCTTGATGACTGAAAGCTTTCAGGGCGTCGCGGAAGAGGTCGAGGGCAAAGGACATAGGAAAAGCAAGCAAAACAAAGGGAGAGACCAACCAAATAAAGTATAGTGCTCTGAACCAACGCTAGGTTTTATTCCTCAAATATAGCCAAGGTCGGTAGCAGGATACCGGCTAGCTCAATTCGGTTATAGAGGGGAAGTCTCACTTGTTGGTATGAACTTGGGAGCCAGAGCATCCGCTTACCAAAAGATGCTTCTAGCACTAGATGGAAAGAGAGATAGGTACTTCTACTGCACCCTGACGGACGGGTAGTTCCGCTTGGGTAAATCACATCTTATAAAGAGTACCAGGCTAGCCTCAGGTAGTTGAGACGTGAAATCGAACAGCAGCTAAAGAGAGCTCCGCGTTAAGGGCGGCCTTATTACTGATGTGCTGCCTTCCTGGGTAAGGATAAGAAGTACACCCGGGCACATGTAAACCCCGAAGTCTGGTTGGTTGTGTATCACCTGATTTAATAACACATGCCAGCATCCAAGTGAGTTTGAGAGCATTCTCCCGGTGAGCGAGAGAGAAAAACCCTAGTTTTTGGGTATTGGTATTGGGTACGAGCTATGAGCGGGTAGACGGGTTCCATGATGGGAATGGCTTTCGGGTTCGGGTTAGAAGGATGTAAGATCCTTCCGCTAAGCAGGGATCCCTATTACTACACTTTTCGGGCTATCGCTTTAGTTAAGGGCTCCCCTATTTAATTTCAATAGGATAGACACAAGCGAAAGGAGGATGATTCAGAGGACGGAGATAAAAGACTTTTCGCGGGGTTCACGAAAGAGGAGACTATAGCCTGAGACAGGAACGAAGCAGGGACGATACCGACCGGGACTACGGGACTAAGGGGCTATTGGTCTGTATAAGGTATACCGTGGACAGAAGCAGTAGACTTTATACCCACTGAGCTGACCGAGCGCTGTGAGGGATATAGATATTGACTCTTTCCTCAAGAAGGCAAGAGAAGAGGTTATGGAAATAACTACGTGCTGTCTGGAAGAAGGGGACCTTTCTTAGCTTTCATTCTTGCTTTCAAGCTCATTTGGTTCTTTTTAGTATATCACCAAAGTAGATCTACCTAAGCGGGAATTTCCCCTACGAGTATGGTTTTTCTAGATGATGTACTCATCAATGACATGAAGGACTGATCCTTTCGGGGTTGGTATGGCAGGCGTCGACTCAACGGCCTATGCTGATGAGATCAAGAAGAGAGCATGTTCCGCACTCACGTAGCTTAGAAATGGTCATCTCGATGAGAATAAGAGCAGCCGGGGCGAAGGGGAAGTAAAGAACGGAAGAGGAAGTGAGGGTAGAACAGAGCTACCTTACTACTCTGGCTAAGCAGATCCTGGCTAAGAGGGAGGGACTACTTCGCAACAGACCTTGCTACTCGGATTTAGGTTTTTTCCTTCTCTGGCTTAGCAACTTACTCACCCGAATTAATCAACCTCAACTGGCACTAAAAAAACCTACTCTTTGACTAAGCTCTTTCACTAGCCAACTAGTCTGAACCTAAGGGCTAAGATAGTAGTTTAGGAAGTGGAAGCTAAGACTAGTATTATTGTATTGTGACTAATCAGAGTTGCTCGTGCCCTATCCTCCCATGGGTCACTTCACTACTCTTTCCCTTAGGGATTAGATAGTGAAACTACTTTTTCTTCTTAAGGCTAAGATAACAACGGCTAAAGTTAAAAGCCTACCGCCCTTACCTGTTCTCTACCCGGACCTAATCCAAGCACTGAATCGATCAAGTTGGGTTCTGCTTTCATAACTAATAATAAAAGAAAGGTCTTTTCTTGAAAGGTATATTCAAAGAAACTTAGCTTACCAAGGAACTAGAGAGATAAGAGATAGGATTTGTTCTCCGGAAAGTACTTTTCGTCTTTGACCTGAGTCTTGGAGTCTCGGTTTTAGCGGTATTCCTTCCTTCTCTCAGGCTCAAGCTCTGTCTGGTCTTCCTTCCCCATCCCCACAGGCTTCCGGGAGTGCCGGCTCTTTACTCTGTTCGGGCCTTGCAACACTGACTTACCGAAAAGACTGACTGCT
>CAOJBK012415709.1:0-5000 GCA_948294925.1 Codiaeum variegatum | reverse complement strand
TAGGGGGCTAGCTTGCTTCCACTGGCGGCGGGCGGGCGAAGGGTCCAAAGGGGGCGAGTAAAAAAATCCAATAGTTCCATTTTCCTTCTTGTTCATCAATCGGGAATCAAGACAACCCGGGCACTACGGTAAGACGTGAATACACCCGATCCCATTCCGACCTCGATCTGTGCAATCGTCTTGCGCCATATGTACTGAAATTATTCGGGAGACATGGTTCAGTCCTGGAAAGCAAAAATGGAGGTTATCGTAAGAAGGAGGGACTGGACTTCTTAAGTTTAGAATCCAAGTTGTTGTTATTTTCCCAACCCAACAGGTTCCCTTTCTTTCGAACAGCCAGCGCCCAAAGGTGCTCTATTGAGCCGGTCACCGTCTGGTGCAGTAGAAGTTGGCAAGTAAGGAAGTCGTCAAGTCCGGATGGCTTGGATCCTATCCCTTTCCCTCCCTTTCTGGTCAACAACCACAACTTTCTTTCGGTAAGAAACTCCTCCTTTAATCCATGAGGAGAGGAATTTTTACAAAACAAATATAGGGGGAGTCGCATATGATCGATCTCTGGGAAGAGGACAATTCTATCTACAAAAGGATGCATTCCTTTGAGGACCTATATCGAATGATAGATTTGTTGTCTTCTAATGGGTATATCTTCCGTCCGATGTCTCGTTACTTCATTCCTAAGAGCGGTGGTCGCCTTCGTCCCATAACTCAACCTGATCCTTCTGATCTTTTAGTCTTACAGGGCCTGATTCTTTTCCTGACCAATGCTTTGGATCCTCATTTCTCTTCTTCATCACACGGCTTTCGTCCCTGTCATGGCACTCTCTCCGTTTTCCAGGAAATTCGATCTTGGAACTCTCTGGTGATGTTACAGAAAAGTGATGTGATCAGTTGCTTCGATAATATACCTCATAACCAGTTGTGAATTTCGCTTCGCTCTTCTTTATCAAGTGAGCATAATCAAGATCAAGTCATTTCTCTCATTTCCTCTTTCCTAAAGACTCCAATCTATGATAAGAAAGGGGTCAATTACGCGTCCTCGATTAAAGGAATCCCACAAGGGAGCCCGATATCTCCGATCTTAATGAACGTCTATCTTCATTCGCTGGATGCTAGAATGGACAAACTTGTAGCATCAGGTCTACTTTTCTATGTTCGTTATGCGGATGACATTCTACTCGGATTCAAGAGGAGATCGGATGTTCCCCGACTGACAAGGGTTTTCACCAGGACGATAACGAAACTGGAGCTCAGGGTACGATCAGAAAGGATTTGGCACCAAGAGAAAAGGAAGTAAGATGAAATGAAAGTCCTGGGACTCATCTGCTTCATTAGTACAAGTGCACAAATTGAAGTACGTCCTCCTTTCAAGAAATGGGAAAAGAAACTCTCATTCGAGCAAATTGAAAAGAAGAAAGAAGGATATAAACTAGCGAATACGATGAAAAAGGACCCATCGATCCTTTCATTCTTTTTAGAATTTCTAATATATATAGTAAGACCCTATCTCTATTTCTTCTTTTCGTGTTCCTGCGCACAGAAAGAAATAATCCCATTTTTTAGAAGTATGGGACGCGACCGTAGCTTAGCATTTATTCGTCGAAATAAGCCCTCGGATGGGAAGGCCTATGGACCCCTTCTAGCTCAATATGAGAAAAAACTAAAAAAAGAAGTTGACAAAGCAAGAAAGAAAATGCAAAAAACAACTTCGAGATATCGTTCTAAATCTCATAAGAAAAGTGGTAGTGGTCAGGAAATATCGTAAGTGATCATATTTTCTTCATCTTCTTCTCTGTTGTAACCAACAGATAGAAAGATGAAGAATGGACCAGTCAGAGGCTCGGTTCGGTTAATGGCCACTATAAGCCTTCTCTAGGCAGCTGGCGCCGACGGGAGCTGTGAAAATAGTTCACGGCTTATGGTAGAATTCCGACGAGATAAGGGCTGACGAGCATGCGTGACGCTCGGTCAGATCTGGAGCGGAAGGGGCCTCTCTGTCTCTCTCTCGCCTCTTCTCTGCAGTTCCGCACCACGTCTCGCAAGGCAACCGTTGTTGCTGCCGGATTGGAAGCTCATAGGGAAGAAGTCTTTATGAATCAAATTCAGGTGTTGTGGTTTAAGACTTTCATTTTGTTGGTGTTCCCCGTTTTCTTAGACTTTATTTGCGTGAAGTTATTCGTCTCTGTCTTTGGGGAATCTTTTGGGAGTGGGCCTCTTTCTCCCTTCCTTTCCAATCTCTTCTTATATCAGAAACCCTTCTCAGCACTGGAAAAAGTCACGATTGATTTTCAGTAAAGTTAGCGTGTGATCTTTATATGTTCAAATCTTCTTTGCTGAACATTTAATCGAGCATTCGGCGCCGACTTTTTCTTTTGCTAGGGTTTCCGAATCCGCCCTGACCTTTTGTCAGCGTTCGTTGAACCTCTTTATATAAAGAAGAGAAGAGGATTGACGTGCGTCTCGTGTAAGAGCGAGCGCGGAAATAAGGGCCTCATTCCCCTCCCCGTTTTACGGGCCCGACGGGATGCGCCACGGCCGGCGCCGTAGCTGTTCGAACTGATGCTGCGACAGCGAAGTAGGTGCAGCAGATCTTTCACTCTGGGGCTGGCTCCTTGGGTGGCGGAGCTCTGACGTACGACTCCTACCGTCGACGTGAAAAAAGATCATTAGAGAGAGACTTTTTGCAGGAAGACAGGCAAGACGTGAATACACCCGATCCCATTCCGACCTCGATCTGTGCAATCGTCTTGCGCCATATGTACTGAAATTGTTCGGGAGACGTGGTTTTGTCCTGCAAAGCAAATAAGAGGAAGTCTGGACTGGCTTATTCCTTAAGTTCTTTCTCTTCTCTCTTTTTTTAATGTTACGCCCAAAGAATCCCATGTCTTTCCGGACCAACCACCGGCGATTGTAGACAAGTCTCTCTTGTTGGGGAGCAGAGCAGTAAAAGAATGAAGCAAAGCAAATGATTGTTCTAGAATGGTTATTCCTCACAATTGCTCCTTGTGATGCAGCGGAAGCATGGCAATTAGGATCTCAAGACGCAGCAAGCCCTATGATGCAAGGAATAATGGACTTACATCACGATATCTTTTTTTTCCTCATTCTGATTTTGGTTTTCGTATTATGGATCTTGGTTCGCGCTTTATGGCATTTCCACTATCAAAAAAATCCAATCCCGCAAAGGATTGTTCATGGAACTACTATCGAGATTCTTCGGACCATATTTCCTAGTATCATCCCTATGTTCATTGCTATACCATCATTTGCTCTGTTATACTCAATGGACGAGGTAGTAGTAGATCCAGCCATTACTATCAAAGCTATTGGACATCAATGGTATCGGACTTATGAGTATTCAGACTATAACAGTTCCGATGAACAGTCACTCACTTTTGACAGTTATACGATTCCAGAAGATGATCTAGAATTGGGTCAATCACGTTTATTAGAAGTGGACAATAGAGTGGTTGTACCAGCCAAAAGTCCTCTACGTCTTATTGTAACATCGGCTGATGTACCTCATAGTTGGGCTGTACCTTCCTCAGGTGTCAAATGTGATGCTCTACCTGGTCGTTTAAATCAGATCTCTATTTCGGTAGAACGAGAAGGAGTTTACTATGGTCAGTGCAGTGAGATTTGTGGAACTAATCATGCCTTTACGCGTGCGCCCGGAAACATAGGCCGACTGCTGAGCCCACTCTGGCTCAGCCGCACCCCCCCGGGTGCGAGCCACCCGAGAAGCAAGCTATTACAGCGAGCGGCTGGAGCTGTAGGGAGCCAAGGAGCAAGGCAGTAGATAAGATAGAAGAAGGGGCCAGGCTCCCGGTAGAGCAGAGGAGACGGTTAGGATAACGAACTTGAAACGCGGAGCCCAAGCGGCCGGCGAGCGAGTGGTTAGTGGCCAACAGCGCCCTAGTTGATGGCATTCCTCTCTGCGGCTGGCACTCGAGGAACCACGGGGCACTCCATACAGAGCAAGCAAGTCTTAGGGATGAGACGCCCGCGCAAGGACCTCAATTCTCATTAGGAGGTCGAACCAAGGACCTATGGAAGTCGGGGCTACCCTGTCCCCATGGGCAACGCAACAGTGTCCTGAGGGAGGAGTTTAGAGGCCTTATAGTAGCACGGACTTTTTTTTCTTTCTAGGTCATGCGAAGGGGGCCAGTCCAAGATCGTACTGTTCCTCTACAAAGACAACAGACGCTCTCAACGGCTAGGCGCCACTATCTTTCTGAGTTATTCCAGCTTCTTCATGATTTCGTGCCGCGGTGAACAAACAAAAAAAGAAGAGGGCCGTCTCAACGGAAGGCTTCCTTGAAGACAATGGCAGAGACTACTGACCCTCTTCTTTTTCCTAGCCGTCTGTTTCGAGTCTGGGAAGCCTGGAATCCTAAGAGGGATCCCTCAAAATAGAGAAGGGAAGGGCTTCTGCAAGGAAATAAAAAAACCTTTTCCCGGTCAAGATAGATGGGAAGGAGCCCTATCAGCCATAACCAGCCTCTTTATTTATATTTATGTACGTACACCTTTGTTTCATTTCAGGTTTTTCCTTCCTCCTGCTAATCCGGCCATTTCCGAACCTGTCTTTCCCATCCCATGCAATTCAATGGAGGACTTCTCCATTCTTGCGATTCCCGGCTTATTATATTAAAAAAAAAAAAGAACTATAGGGTTCCAAACGGCTCAATGATCTCTTTCTTCGATAGACCGGTCCGGCGCTCCGCGTGGTTATATTCGTACATGTTCCGACTCACCGGTCATTATGGATCTAGTGGCATGGCGAGGCAAAAGGGGGGGCAACTACGAAGCTTCGTAGACTCGACAAATCGCTCCGCTTATAGAATGCAAGCAAGGTAGTTCGTTCGTTGGCGACAAGGAAGGAGGCATTGGAAAGACTAGAAAAGACCATACTAAAGTAAAGAGGTTTGAAGATCTCGATATAAGGAGAGGATCGACGTAGTTGAGGATCGATGTAATTGAGAGCGAAGCGAGAGGAGTGG
>CAOJBK012415086.1:0-11325 GCA_948294925.1 Codiaeum variegatum | reverse complement strand
TTTTGGTTGATTTTAATTTTACTTGTTTGTTCTTATTTTATTATACTTTTTCTTTTTTTTTAATCTTAATAATTTTTTTTAATCTTAATAATACAGAGTTTAACTCCAGCTTTTATTGGAAAAAAAATAGCTTATATCATTGTGTATGTTTCTTATTTTAAATTGACTTATGTTTGATTTTATTTTGATTAGTCTTGAGGCTTTTACAAGATACATTGCTTAGTTTAGAATTAAGTTTTTTCATCAACTTGTGGCTTTCACAAGTTGGTATTTCCCCTCACATAAAAAAAAAAAAAAACTATTTATGTATTTTCATTAACATATATCTAAAAATAAAAATGAGAGGTATTGATTTATGATCCTATTTCAAAACTTTACCTTTTTTAACAAAATATTTTATTTGTTTTTTCTACATTTCCCTTCAAACAAAAGATTATATTACAAATCGTATATTTTATTTCTAAATTTGTTAATCTCTATTGAAAATTTTTTCTTGATACTAATCTCAATTGAAAATTAAAAACTATTAATAAATAATTAACATATTGGCAAATTGTATACTTTATAATATTTTATAATGCATAAATTAATATACAATAATTATTACTTTTTTTTTATCACTAAAAAGGCTCAATAAATTAAAATCACATTATAAGCTACATAATAGAGATGACCCTCCAATTCAACAATTCTCATTAAATTAATAATAAATTTATAATTTAGTAGACTTTACTTTTTACTTTTTTTTTTAAGAAAATGAAAAGACTAATCAAACTTTGACAACTTATATTAACACAATTATTAGGAAGTTACTTTTTCTCTCTGGTTAGAGGTTGGACTTTTGATAGGTTTTTTTAACCAGTGGCCTACTATGAAAGGCATCTCGGTCGCCATGGAACAAACCAGAATATTGGAGATGGAGCAAGAAGGCATAAATCTGGGTATGATTGAAAATAATGAAACGAAGTATTTGTGATCATTATTGGGAAGGTTTATTGGTATGAGATTAATCAATATTCATGAGATGAGAATATGCTAGCTGTGGTTTGGAAGCCGACAAAGGGTATCTCCTTTCACACTGGTGATGCTCCTCATTTTCGATTGCATTTTTATCATGAAGTGGATGTTCAATGAGTGATTGAAGGGGAGCCATGGTCTTTTAATCAACAGCCAGTAGTGGTGTGTAGATATAAGGGGATGTGGCATATGATCTCGCGTTGTAATCTAAATGCCCGTTTTGGGTTCAAATCGAGAATGTGCCTCCCAAAGTAATGTCATAGTGGTCTATAAAAATATTGGGTCAAAGATAGGATATATTCTTAAGGTTGATGAAATGGCTACAAATAGGGGGATGATGAAAGCTCGAATTGAGTTGGACATCACAAAGCCATTAATGAGAGGGATGAATCTAAAATCAAATGGCATTACTACATGGATGAAATTCAGGTTTGAGAAGCTTCCAACCATTTGATTTGTGTGTGGAGTGATTAGTCTCATTGATTAGAAGTGTCCTCTGTTAGTAGTGTATGCTCTAGAGCTTATACTCAGCATATGAATGTAAACGAAAACCTAACTAGCTTTAGTATATATATTCTTTAAATGAAAAGAGTCATTGTATCGAACGTATATATATCCCTTAAGTATTCTGTAGGGAATCTATTCTAAAAGAGTTTGAGAATATGAGTGACAGATTGTCGTTTATTAAATACTTTAAAAGTTGTTCATGGTCATAGAATCATTGGTAGGGACACCATTAATTTGGGAGACCATCACCTCTGCTGTCATCCATGATAAATATGAGATACTTATTGGTATGGAAGTAGTGAGTCTCATGCTACAAACATGTAATGTCGTGACAACACGTGAGCATACTCATGGTATTAGGAAGTTGAATAGTGGCGTTAGATGATGGATACATGGGTCGTTACTAACTAGTCAATATCGCATCATCTAGATCATGATTGTGCATATAATTTTTAGACTTGAGGCGACATATTATCTGGCATATTGGTGGCTATGGTTTGTTACTGCTTACATACCGATACTAGTCATATATTGGTATATGGCATGTGATGGCCATAATTTATGATATGTTGGGATAAGTGTTTAACCAAGAAAGAATTCATTAACTTGGGTAACCAAGGAAGGAATCCTATGACTTTTGACTGTTCTTGATATGCAAATCTCTTGCCAAAGTGGATAAGGTTCACTAGAAAAAGTATCTAGTAAGAACCATGTTTTATCAAGAACTCAAACTGGATAGAGGTCATATGATCTGGTACATAGGGTTTGACTATTCCATGACTCTAGCTAAGATCAGGAATCCATGATGAAGGGATTCAAGTGCACGATAATTATGATTGAGAGGTCCATACAATGTCAAGGATACGATCGCTGACATTCATTTCTAATTAAGTAGTCGCGATATGTTATACTAGACATTGCTCATGACTTATGAGACTAAGTGTGTAATTAGGTTAACACACTTAGTGGGAAGAAAAGAGTTTTCTTTATCTCATTGCTAATTAGAACATGAACCTAGTAAGTCACATACCATATAACAATTCTCATTAGCTTATATGAATCATATTAATGATTAATTAAAGAGTTTAATTAATTGTTAATGATGATTGAATTAAACATGTAATTAAATTTATAAAGATGCTAACATGTCTTGATGTTTAATTCATAAAAGGAAAATGTTAATTATGTCATAGTTTGTATGAGATATAAATGGGCATGACTAATTGAAATAGTTTTGGACAAACAAATAAAATAATTAAGCTTAACATGAGATGTTAGCTTAATCCACATTAGATGTGGTTAATTAAGGTTTAAAGGTGATTTTTACTAATTATATGTTTAATTTAGTTGACTAATTGACTAGTCAAATAGTCAAATTTCAACTAGAACAAGCAACCATTCTTTCCAACACATTCCTTAATTTAAGGAAAAGTTATTGGAAAAGTATGAAGTATAAAAGGGATGTGTCATCTTTTTGCCTAATTAATTCAACAACACACTCAACACATAGAAGAGATGGTGAAACTATTCATCATCTTCTTCCTTGGATTAGAGAGAGAAACTCTCTAAGAGTTAGAGAGAAAAAGCTTCAAATTCACACTAAATTGAGAGAGAAAGTTTATTTTAAAGAAGAGTTATTCAAATGCAAACTCTTCTTCAATTAACCTTTGAGAAAGGAGTGTGGAGAAGCTTTCATGTCTAAAGCCAATCCTCAAGTCTCAAGTTCTCAAGTAAAAGAGCAAGGCTAAAAAATTTAGGTAACCAAAGAGAGACGATTCAAGCTTCTTAAAGAGAATTAGAGAACAAAATTTTGGAAAAGCTAGGTATGTTTCAAGCTAGAGTCTTCAAACTTGGAGAGCTTAACAAAGGAGGGCGAGAGGTATTTTTACTTCAAACCTTATCTTTGTTCAACTTGTGTTTTGTACACAAATTGGTGAAATATCCTTAGTTGAAGTTATGGGTCCAGACCTTGGTTTAAACATTTATCAAAGAGTTTGATAAATGACTAAACCATCTATGTTAAAAGAGTTTTAACATAGAACTTGATTTTCAAAGAGTTTAAAAAATTCTAAGTGTTTTGTTAATAGTGTTTTGACAAAATGTTTAAGTTATCAAACCCTAGGTTATGGCAATGTTTCAAAGAGTTTGAATAATTTCATAACCTAATTTTTGTTAAAAGTGTTTTAAAAAAGTTATATTTTTTTGAAAAAGTTTTGAAAACAGGAATTCGAATCCTTTCCGATTCGTTTTCTTTGTTTTTGCCTCAGCTATGCGACTCTATAATGTTTCCTTCATCCTCTTATTTGGAGGATCCATCGCTATCTTTAAAGGAAAAGATATATGATATCTCTATAAGGGCACAACTGAATAAAGGCGAGGCTAGATTTTTATGGATGGGTCTAGTTAGATTCGAGGTGAGGGGTGGAAGAAACAAACTGGGGGCACCTGAGTGACTGATGAAATTATGAATCAAGGTGCTAAAAATATAAACCCCAACATTATTTAGCAGCAGACACAGCTCACTCATAATGATACTTTGAGGAGAGGAAAAATCAAAGCAAATATGTGTATAAAGCCAACAACTAGTGCTCTAGTGCTAATTGAGAAGGCTGTGGGGATGGACACCAACAAAACCAAGTGTCCACGAAGAGGAAAGTGGATGGTAATGTTATAGCGTTCAACTATTTGAGTGTCTTGTGATGATGGTTACTAATGATCATTTAAAAGAGTTGGAGGTGGGTTCTGCAGAGAACCATGAGTCTTTTGTGTTGGAATTGTAGAGGGCTTGGGAACTCGTTTACAATTCATCAACTAAAATCTGCTATTTGTGAAAGACACCCCATGTTGGTGTTCTTTATCGAAACTATTTGTAGCAATTTTTTTAAAAAAAAAAAATAGAAATTAAAGTTTGGCTACTTGAATGGGATTCATATTAATAATATTGATTGTGTTGGTTTGAGATTGTTTTGGAATGATGATATTAATATGAATTTACTTTCTTACTCAAACTTTCACATTAATGTTTTGCTTGAGCTAGCTACTTCACCTCTATGGAATTTATGGGTTTTTATGGTGATACAAACAGAAACAATAAAGATCAACCATGCTTTCTCCTCAGACAACTAAACAATCAGTATGTGCTTCCATGGCTCTTGGATATGGATTTTAATGAGATCTTGAATGAGTTTAAATAAGTTGGAGGGAGTGATCATCTTTTTAATCTCATATATCAGTTTCAATAGGTTGTTCTTAATTGTAACTTGATAGACGGGTTTTAAAGGGTATGCTTTTACATAGGAAAAGGGAAGAAAATCGAGAAATCTAACAGAGTAACGACTCAACTATTATTCATCTAATCAAAGATAGATTGATTTGTTTTTGACATATAAAGTGACACATGTTAAGTGCTCGACCAGTAATCATTTCATCATCTTTTTATCTTATTTCGACATGAGACATTTTTAGAAATCTTCGAAGCAGAAGCATTTTGACAAATTATGGTCTGAGGACAGTGAGTGTCAAGTTAGAGTAGAATTAGTGTGGCATGGTAATTCTGAAGGAAATGGTATTATGAAAAGCTTAAGGCTTATTATGTAGAGTTTAGCTAGTTGGAGAGTTAGAAAAAATAAAGAACTGCATGGGCAATTAAACGTATATAGGTATGGAGTTTCTGAATTGAAAAAATAACAGTCACTGGCTAATATCGATTGAATTTTTCAGGTGACCAGCTTGGACAACTCCTTATAAAAGATGAGATGTACTGGAAACAATATTCGAGATGTCTTTGGTTAAAGGAGGGTGACAAGAATAACCAATATTTCCATAGACAACCACTCAATGACAAAAAAATAATACTGTTTATGGGTTATTTACTGAAGATGATACTTGGAAAATGGATTTCCAAGGTACGAAGACATTGTCACTAGCTATTTTCAGTCATTGTTTTCTTCCAATGGGTGTTTTATTAATTTGAGTATCATTGAGGTCATTATAGATCAAGTCACTCAAGAGCACAATGATTCTCTTCTTAATCCATTTCAAGCGCATAAGGTGTTGAAAGCTTTTAGTTAAATAAATCTGAACAAAGCACCAAGACATGATGGTTTACTAGGTTTTTTCTATTCATCTTATTAGGATGTGGTTGGTAATGATGTGGTTGAAATGTTTGTAACACTTTCAAATGGAGAGCCCTTTTCAAAAACCATACAAATATAGTCTTGATCCCAAAAGTCAAGACTGGATTTCACTCGATCAACTTGTGCAATGTGATTTATAAATTACTTTCAAAATGCATTATGAACGGGAGAAAGAGCTTCTCCCTGAACTTGTTGGTGAAGAGCAAAGTGCATTCGTGACACAACGTTTGCAATCTAACCGAACAGGATGCAATGGTATGGAAACAATTAAAATTGACATGGCTAAGGCCCATGATTGATTAGAGTGGGAGTTTATTCACATTGTTCTTTTATGCCCAGGTTTTGTAGATGGTTAGGAGAATCTGATTATGAGGTGCATCACTTCGATCTCATATTCATTAGTTCTAATCAGAAATATAATTGGCGATGTTTCTCCTTCTAGAGGGATTCAACAAAGGGATCCCTTGTCACCTTACATTTTTATTCTTTGTGTTGATGTGGTTTCTAAGATGTCGTCTCGAGCAAAGAATGATATGCGAATTACAAGAATTTCTATAGCTTTTAGTGCTCATAGTTTATACCATCTTTTTTCCCTAATGATTCTCTTATTTTTTATAAGGCTAGTCCTTGAGAAGCAGATGTGCTAAAGTAAATCTTAAGGGCATATAAAGCATCCTCAGGTCACCTTGTTAATCCTTAAAAGACAAGCTCCTTCTTCTCTAAAGTTGTCACTTTTAGGCGTCAGATTTAATTCAGAGAAGCTCTTGGGATAGGCTATGTTGATTTTAGTGGATATTATCTTGGCTTGCCAATGATTATTAGGAGATCTAAGAGACGTATTTTTGCTACACTCTGAGAAAAATTTTGGAAGAGAAGGAATTCTTGGAAGAACCGATTGCTTTCATAAGTTGGGAGAGGTGTAATGATAAAATCGGTGCTTTAAGCCTTACCAATATATTCCATGAGCATTTATCAACTACCTCTTGCCACAGTTGATGAACTATGAGAGATTTTGAATTCTTTCTTGTAGGGTACAACTCAAGAATCAAAGAAGGCTATTCATTATTCTATTTGGGATAAATTATGTGTGACAAAAGGAGAAGGGGGATTGGGATTCAAGAGTTTTCATCTTTTCAAATATGGTGATACTTGCTAAATAATGTTGGCATATGTTGATTAATGATTCAACAGTTACAACTAGGGTCTTCAAGGTGAGGTATTTTCCCAGAACTAGTCTTTTGCAAGCTAATGAAACTAACAATATGATTTTTTGCTGCAGAAGTATGTGAGTTATGATTCCTTCGTTAGAAAGCGATTTGATTTGGCAGATTGGCACGGTAACAATATATATGCATTTGATGATAGGTGGTTTCCAATGCCTTCTTCTCTCAAAGTAATTTCACCTAGACTTGATAGTTGTAATATCAAATTGGTTTCTGAATTGATAACCGACCGTGGATGGAATGGTGAATTATTAAGGGGTTGTTTTTTTATCAAGAGATGCTGATTTGATAGAAGGAATTCCCCTATCTAACGATGTTGTAGATGATTTTTTTTGGCTTGGCACTATATAAAAGATGGGTGTTATACTGTTAGATCAGGTTATTAGCTTATAATGTCGCAAATGGATAGTGCAAACTCATCTTCGAGTAGTATTGTTGGTATTTGGAGGGATATACGGAACCTCAATGCTCCAAAAAGACAGAAATTACTATTTTAGAAATTAATGAAAAATTATGTTCCAACAAAAGGTAATTTGTTGCGTAGGCATATTGTTGTACTCGTTGAATGTCCATTATGTGATTCGAACATGAAACAAAAGAATATATCTTTCATGACTACCAATATGTAGGCTGGTGTTGGAGAGCATTGCCATTTGGATAACATGTTTTTGACGCACGTGGTTCAATTTTTTATTGGCTTTGCTTAATTTTTAATGTTTTGAATGGAGAAGAGTTGACGAATTTTGCAGTAGGGGTAGATGGGATATGGTGGTCTAGGAACAAACTGGTATGAGAAGGGATTAGAGAAGACACAATTCAAATTGTTAAAAGATCAACTGAAGCATTAAAGGAGTTCTGAAAAGCTGATGCTCGTACCAACAATATACATCTTAGCCTTCGTAGGTAGTGACATAGTACGTTGATGGTCCAAGCCTTATGTTGGTGTCGTTAAACTCAACTATGATGCTGGTCTAGATGTTCATGGTAGGCGAGGAGGTGTTGGAACTATCATTCATGTTCATGGTGGTATGATCTTAACTGTTGTGGCAAAGCCTTTAGTCTTTTTTGCTGATCCTTTAATTATGGTGGCAAAGGCCATTTTAGAGGCTTCATCATGGGAAATTTCTCAAGGCTTTGATTCAATCATTATGGAGAATGACTGTTTACAGTTGATTAATGCCATCCATAGAAAACAAAAAATTAGGTCCCATATTCAGTTTATCATTGACGAAATTCACAAGCTCCTAAGTTCTAGAATGAGTATTAAACATGTGTTTAGAGTTGCTAATGTAGCAACTCACCTAATTGCTAAAGAAGCTACAAAATTTGATACAAAAAATTTGAAAATTAATCTTCACATTGAATAGATCATATACAATGAGACATTAATATTTAAAGGTCACACATGAAAATTTTTGGGATAACCAAATATTAGGTCAGGTTCTCTGGTCCTCTATTGCTTTCAACGATAACCTAATGGTGTTGGTGCCTCCCTCAATTCCTTTCCCTGATAGTAGATGTTAGATGCAATGTGATTAGCAATAGCATGTTATTGTTTTTTTTTTTTTTTTTTTTGCTTAGAGATGCATAAGCAATTTTTTATATTCCATTATCAATATTTAGTAGAGAAGGCAGGTGGAGTTGGTACTTCACAAAGAAATGGCCACTATACAGTTGAGTCGGGCTATTGGGCTTGTTTAGAAGTTGAGTAATTGATCGACCGACATCTAGTGTTAATGCTAATGTGTGGAAAGTATTATGGAAAATAACATCCCCTGAAAAGATAAAAAAAAACCTTGATAAGGAGGTTGTGTAATGAGTTCATTCCAACAAAAACTAAATTTATTGATGAGATGTGTTCAAATTAGGACGAATTATACTTAGGCAACAAAGATATGGAAAATTCAGTTCATGTGTTCTTGGAATGTCTTTCAGTTTGTAAATGTCGAAAATCAGTGGTGTGCAATGTTAAGTTAGATGTTCACTATAGATCAATGTTGAACTAGTTTATTGCTATAATAGACATTGTTTCTATTGAGTTTTTAGGGTAAATTATAGTTGTAATTGGATGTATATGGTGATCGAGGAACAAGCTAATTTGGAAGAATAATATGGTGGATGCTAAAATTGTAACTGGACATTACTTGGAGACCTTGAGGGATTACTGTAGTGTAAACACTCTTGAAATTTAAGGAAGCAAAAGCGAGTTGCATGTGCAGCAACAATGTGGAGCATAACGTGCACCACCCTCTGTTTTCTTTAGCTTAAATGTGGATGGTGGTATGTATTTAGTAGTAGGGAATCAATAGTAGGAGCTATTTTGCAAGATGATTCAGATATGATGATATCTTCCATCATTACATCAGTGCCATTTTCTTCAAGCCCCATTTTAGTTGAAGTTGTTATCTTCCATATTTTGGTGATTCTAAAACCATTAGTGTAGTTATTCAAAAAATGAAATGAATTTGTCAAAATTGTATTCGATTGAGCGTATAATGAACATAATGCATTAATGAATGTTTCTTATACTTAGAAAGTGTGCCAATACACTTTGAATGAACTAACAAACATTTTAAAATCAAAGTGTTGTTGAAAATGTAAAAAATAGGTGGATATGCCCGCATGCATTGATCCATATGACCGTATTCAGTATTGGATACGATCATATAAACTTAATTCCATACATTCCATATGCCAGGACAGAATGATTATGGACTTCTTGGGCAAATTGGATACGTCCGTACGCCAGTCCAATAAAGATTGAGAATCCTTAGATACGCCAATATGCATAGGGGAGAATACCCTGTATGGATTCCAAAGGCTATTTAATTTCAAACTTAACTACCAGATATGCTCGTATCCAAGCAAGGCCATACGTTTGTATCCTATCTGACAATGACTGAACACAATGACATCATTTGTAAAATTTAAACATCGGAGAGGTGTTTTTGACCTAAGAATGGCACAAATATATAAAGAACAATATAAAAACAAATTCAATATATCAAGAATACTATTCTATTGAGATTATTAGCAATTTGTTCTTCCTTTCATTGGTTTAAAAGCTCAATCCTTCAGTTTTTTTTAAACCATTGTACTCATTGTAATCTTTAGGTTTAAGAAAATTATTTAACTAGGTTTTCTCTTGAATATTCTTATCCTATCTCATTGTAAATAAATCTTTTGACTTGAAACCCTTGTAAAAACACTCGATTGGGAGTAGTTGACTCCAATCGTTATATTGGGCAAATCTCGTATAACTTGAAGCTTGGAGGCTTTGAAGTGAAGATAGTGGAATCTTAATCAATTAGATTGAAAGAGTGGACGTAGGAGGAGAACTTCAAACCACTATAACTAAGCATTCTCTACTCTTTCTCTATTTACTTGCTATTTATTTTGAATGCTCTGTTATTGTTTATGAATTGATGATTTAAATTTGTTTGTTCACTCACTTAAGTTTCTCAATATTATTCATTTTAAGATATTTATTGTTAATCACTTAAAAAAAGATTTTAAAACTCTAAAAGTTTAATTATCTTGACTTAAAATCTTTAAAAGTTTCTAAAATATTAATTCACCTCTTCTCTTGGTATTCACATTTGGAACAACACAAGCCCTTTTTTACACACTGTTTTGTAATGGATGTTCATTCAAAGTACACTAATGTTCATAAAAAACAAAGTAAATTCTCAAGAAATTAAGTAATTGTCAATGCGTAGAATATCACTAATTTAAAATATATATTTATAACTACACAACATAATTTAATTAAATGAACACATTAATTTTATAAAATTCAATTATAATATATAATATTTTACGAGTGATGTTATTGGCACTATTTATATT
The DNA here is from genome assembly GCA_948294925.1 of Codiaeum variegatum. Classification (NCBI taxonomy): domain Eukaryota; kingdom Viridiplantae; phylum Streptophyta; class Magnoliopsida; order Malpighiales; family Euphorbiaceae; genus Codiaeum; species Codiaeum variegatum. The sequence continues at coordinate 593 of CAOJBK012415086.1, read as the reverse complement.
GTTATTGATGTTTCATATATGAATTTTCACATTTATTTATTTTTTCATATTTTTATATTAGTGTAGTGTCAATGAAAAAAAAGAAAGTACTAATAACATCTTTCTATTTTATTATATAAAAGTTATTGTATTAAAAGTAATATAACAAATAATATAAATTTAAAATTAAATATACAGATTGATGAAATTTAAAATTATAATAAAAATGGCAGAAAAATTAAAATTCAAAAACATACAAATTCTCTTATTGAAAACATACAAATTGATTATAAATCTAAAAAAAAAATTATATTCAATAAAATAAAAAAATATAAATATTTTTTGTAAGGGAAAGAAAGGAACACGTTAAAAAGAAAAATGGAGGCCTACATGAATACTTTCTGCATGGAGAAGGGGTGAGAGGGAGCGAGAAAAGTGTGAGCACATGGGAAAATCAAGAAAAATAATTGAGAGAATTATCTAAACATTAACATTTGCTATGCACTTTATCAATAGAATATGATTAGATATACTTTTTTTTTTTACTCTTTTTGTTTTTTTTTTTTGACAATTACAACTTAAGGAACGGGACATGATTCGAATCCATGACTTAA
>CAOJBK012414532.1:0-14012 GCA_948294925.1 Codiaeum variegatum | reverse complement strand
ATGAGCATACTCCTGGAGATGATGCTACAGATGGTAATGAACATGGTAGCAACGAGCAACAACATGATGATGATATAGGTCCTCATAGTTAGTATCTCTTAACTTATTATTACTTTTCATTATTAGACTTGTCATTTGTATAACTTTGTTTGATACTAGACTTTGTATTACTATGTTTGGTACTATTTTACTTTCATTTTATTTTAATAACTTTGAATGATATGATGTTTTAGAACTTATGAATTTGTTCATCTATTTAAGTTTTGAGTTTTTCATATGTATATGTAAAATTGAAGTCAATTTGTGACAGGTTTTATATAGGAAATATTTATAATAATAATCTGCAGCACAAGTTTTGCGACGGATTTTCAAATTTGCGACGGAAATTACTTAGCCGTTACATTTCGTTTTGCGACAGAATCAGTGATGGAATTTCCGTCGCAAAATATTTGCGACGGACGCTTTTTTTCGTCGCAGATTTTTTGCGACAGAAATTTTCCTTAGCAATTCCGTCGCAAAATATGATTTTGCAACGGATTTAGTATCTTTTGCGACGGAAATTTCCATCGTAAAATGTGTTTTTTCTTGTAGTGAATGAGCAAGAGAATTAGCATCTTAGAGACATGAGAAACCTTCATTGAGGGAGAAAGTAGTTTCCGAATATCATTAACAATGAGATCCAATTGAGTAACCCTTAAACTTGCCTGCTTAAACTTCTGAACCACTTCTAGACAATCGATCTGAATCAAGACATCATAATGTCTATAGTTTTGCAGCCAACAAACTGCAGCTCAAAGGGCTAAAGCTTCAGCCATTGCTGGTGAAGAACACGATTGAAGAGGACCTACCATTGATGCCAAAACTGTCCCCAAGTGATTCGAAGTATAGCTCCAACATCAGCTCTCCGATCGCCCAAAATGATGCTAGCATCCACATTTAATAACACATAATGAAGAGGAGGAGGTCGCCAATGTCTGCATAATGTACTACTGTGACTTCCAACAATCGAGATAACATCTTTGTCAGGTTGATGGCTTCCAAAAAATCAAAATAAGCTTTAAGAAACATCTGATCAACCATACTCGGCATTTCCATCTCATCATTCCATACTTTCTTGTTTCTAGTCCACCAAATTTCTTTCAAAACTGCTGCTACTTTTATTTATTTAAAACAATTTGAAATAAAAAATGATCTAAATTTAAAATTTTATATTTTGTGATACAACTAAATTTAAACTTTTTTTTTCCTAACTACAACTAGATTTAAACTATTTATAGTAAGTGCATAGTGGAAATTGTATTTTTTTTTTACATTAAAAAAATTGTGTACAAATTTATTATCATTATTGTATTTTCAATCCCTCAAAAAATTATTATTGTATTTTCAAATAATAAAAACAAATTATTTAATAATGTGTATTGACAAATAGATATTTTTAAAGCTTATTATTGCCCCATTAACTCTAAATTAATTAGATTTTTTTATATATATGTGGTGGTTATCTTACATATTTTCTTGTTTTCAAAAAATAAATCTTACATATTTTCTCTGGCGGCTAGAATTATTTTCTGGCGTATAGTTTGATTAAATCCATTTGAATGGACCCCATACAGAATACAGTATTGTCATTCTTGCCTTGATGATTTTGGACACATATATTAAATTTAGAAAAAATTATAGAAATCCTTCTTCTTCTTCTTCTGGAATATTAAATCCATCAATTTTGGAAATTAAACTTGGGAGTTTTAATTTTCAAAGAAGAAATCTTGGTTAATCTTTTACTCTGACCAGAGTAACTGAAAATGAATTTGAATGTAGAATTAGTCTAGTCTTGCCTCATTGGGTTTTCTTTTTGTTTCCGTCAAAGAAACATATAATTTTTCCCCCTGTTTTATTGCTGATTTTCTTGACATTCTTTCTTCTTCTAAAATTATGATTAATTAAATATATGTAAAGAGTTCATAAATTTAAAAAAATTGATAAAATGATACATTTGGTGTCTAAACTTAATACGATTATTCAAATGAGTGTCTAAACTTTCAAATAGTTCAATTAAGTGCCTGAACTTGATAAAATATATCATTTCAGTATCAATTGATGACATGACATATTCTTATTAGTTATGACATTATTATTTTGAATTTTTTATAACCAATAAAAACATGATACTTCCTCCATTGACATTTAAATGGTCGATTTTACCTAGTTCAGACACTCATTTAAATAATTTAAAAGTATAAATATTCAATCGAATAATTGTGCTAAATTTAGATAAGAAATTTATTATTTTATTTAAAAAAAGCATTTTAAAGGGTTGTGAATTTATTTAATAAATATCACTTTTTTATTTAATTAAAAAATTATTAATCTGAATATTGTAAATTTTCATATATGAATTGTTAAATTAAATCAATAAAATTATTTTTTATTTAAAAAAAATCCAACAAAATTATTATAATCTATCTCATACCAAAATTTTCTGGGTGATTCACATTTTCTTCACTTTAATATAAAGTAGTTGTGGCCTTGTACGGTCTTGCAAGTTTATAATAGTTTTCAATTTTCATCATATTTATTTGTTTATAATTTTACATTTACTTGAAATATTTTAATATACATAAATTATTATTATTTAATTTTAAATATTTTTAAGAGCTTGACTAAAACTTTTCTCTCGGTGCATATTAGTCCCGTGCTATCTTACGCTGTGAGCCATGGCTAGGAAAATGTTGAAGAAGGGCCTTGTTCGATTTGGATATGAGAAGCGAGAGGTGAGTTCTGACTTGGAAGTGCATGTTCCGGTTGGTCAAGAAGAATCGATTGTGAAGGAGAGTGATGAGTCTCTAGCTGATGGGAAGGAAGATGATGTTCCTTTACCGACATCACAAGATCTGGAGCGTGCAATGATTAGTCAGATGGAGGCAACTTCTCCATGTATGTGGGCTGATCCTCTTAAGGATAAAAGAGCTCATGCGTCGTACCTCTGGTGGTTGAGCAAGAGGCTAGGGTTATTTGATTCCACTCTTCTGAGGTTCGGCTTGAAGAGGAGAGATGGGCCAATGCACTTGTTAGATTTGTATTTAGTGTGAAACCTCGATTTCATAAGATCGAGAGTTTCTTTCTGAATCGTTGGAAGCGACTGGGGCTAGTGCACATTTTTGCGATTGACCAGAATGTGTTCTTACTGAAATTTAATGATTTGGAAGGGAAACAAAGGGCATTGAGGGAAGGGCCTCTGTCTTTTGATACCTTTTCAATTCTTCTTAGAGATTGGCATCCTCGTATTAGATGTGATCTAAAGGAGATTAGGAGTGTGTTATGCTTAGTAGGATAGCACGTGTCCTTGGTAAGCCACTGCACATGGATCGTTACACAATTGCAAGATCAAGGATGCAGTTTGCTAGGGTAAGAATTGAGATGGATACTGAGGGGGGAGTTTCCAACCTCTATTGACCTTCTAGATGAAAGGGAAATAGATTTTCCCAGTTGGTAGAATATGAATGGTTCCTAGTGACCCGTGAATCTTATCATTAGATGGGGCATGTGAAATCTAAATGTCCAGGTAATTTAAGAAGCGTAATGAAGTAGGACACTGGTACTGATGGGTCTAAAAACACTGATGGTATTGTTGCTAGGTTTGGTGTTATTTCTACTAAGGGTCTTGTTTCAAATGGTATTATAGATCTTATGAAGTCTATTGCTCAGACAATTGGAGTGGGATCTAGGATGAAGTCTAGTCCTGTTAAAAGGAGAGATGGGGGTTCTTCTATGAGGGTTGCCTCTTGCTCTAAGGGGGAAGAGGTGGACTATAGTAACTAGTATGAAGAAGAGGAAGGTGAAGTGAGGGAGGTAACTGAGTAAGGAGTTTTTGGAACAGAGGGAAGGTGTAATGTGCTAGGACCAGTGGTAAGGGATAGGAGTTATATCAAACCCCTTGATATGGGAAAATGATTGGGCATTGGAGTATCAGGGGTCTTAATGACCCTAGGAAGCAGTTTGAAGTTAAGAGGTTGATTGCTTCCAAGAAACTATGGGCTCTAGGTGTTGTGGAGACTAGAGTTGAGCTAACAATGTGGTGTTTGCTTGGAGTAAATTGGGTTTGAGAGGTTGGGACTTGGTGCATAATCAAGAATGTGCCAACCTTGGTAGAATTTGGATCATGTATGACAATAATAAAATAGATATTTCTATCATGGCTTACTCAAGGTAGTTTATTCACTGTAAAGCAGTGGTGGTTGCCCTTGAGTTTCTTTGGACCATAGTTTATGGGGACAATGATCAGGAAGGGAGGAAGGAGTTATGGGAGGGTCTTCTTGGGATTGCTCAAGAATTTGTTCCTTGGCTTATACAAGGGGACTTTAATGTTGTGTTAAGCATTAGTGATAGGGAGGGGGGAACCATGGTTATCTCCATTCAAGTGGAGGATTTTCAAATTTTTATTGAGGATGTTGGTTTGATGGATTTTCCTGTAAAAGGTTGCCGGTTTACCTGGTGTAATAACCAAGAGGGGAGGTTAAAGTTAGAAGTAAGACAAATAGATGCTTGTGTTCTGGGTCCATGATTGATTTGTGCCCTGGTATGGAGGCTTAGGCTATGAATTCAAGTATTTCTAACCATAGTCCTGTTTTGGTCAGGCTGGATGTTGGGGCAATGGTGAGAAAATGTCCTTTTAGGTTTTTCAATTTTTGGTGTGATCATCCTAATTTCTTGGAAGTGGTGAAGAGGGTGAGGGGTGAGGATGTGAGGAGTAGTAAATAATTTCAGATGGTGATGAAACTTAAAAAGTTAAAATCTGAGTTAAAGTGCTTTGCTAGAAGAGAATATTGTGATATCTCTGAGAGAGTAGTGAAGGAAAGGGAGGTTTTGGATAGGCTTCAGTCTCAACTCTCTTTAGACCCTGGGAATGTGGTATTGTAAATAGCTGAGAGGGAATCTTGTGAAAGGCTTAAGGCTAAGATGAGGGATGAGGAGAGTTTCTTTAAGCAAAAGGCTAAATTTCATTAGGTTAGTAGGGGGATAGTAACACTGCTTTTTTCTATGCAATGGTTAAGCAGAAGAGGATTCATAATAGAATCACTAGAATTAAAAATGGTGAAGGTAGGATTATTGAGGATGAAGAGGGAATTGTTAATCATATGGTTAGGTTCTATAAGGATTTGTTCTCTGCTCAGAGTGGTCAGAGAGAGCATGTGGATGAGCAAATCATTAGGTTAGGACCTATTTTTAATTCTGAGGAGCAAGAGACCCTCTGTAGGCAGGTTTCTGCTGATGAGGTGAAAGCTGCTATGTTCTCTATTGGTGACTCAAAGGCACCAGGTGTGGATGGATTTGGAAGCTATTTTTTCAAAAGGTGTTAGGAAATTGTGGGTGACAATATGGTTCGGGCAGTTCAAGAATTTTTCAGTTCTGGTTAGTTATTAAAGGAATTATATATTATTTCAGTAACTGTTATTCCTAAGAAAGGTGATGATGATGAATTAGGTGATTTCAGGCCTATTGCATGTGTTTCTATTGTCTATAAAGTGATAACTAAGATTATTAGTGAGAGGATGAGTATGTGTCTGGGGAGGATTATTAACAAGGCTCAGTCTGCCTTTGTTAAGGGTAGATATATTGGGGATAATGTGTTAGAACTTCCCAGTTTTCTTTGCTTATTAATGGTAAGCTTGAAGGTTTGTTTACTGGTAGTAGGGGAGTGAGGTAGGGTGACCCCATGTCACCTTTGCTTTTTTGGTTGCAATGGAGTATCTCTCTAGACTCCTTGCGTCTATAGATGGTTCTTTTCAGTTTCATAAAGGCTGTGGGCAGCTAAAAATAAACCATTTGATGTTTGTTGATGATTTGTTCTTATTTGTTAAGGGGTCCAGGGAATCTGTGCTGATTTTAAAGGAAAAACTTGATAAGTTTTTCTCTGCTTTGGTTTACAAGCTAATTTGATGAAAAGTAATATCTTGTGTTATGATATGAATGATAGGGTTAGGGTTGATATGGTAAGAATTTTGGGGTATCAAGGGGGTGTTCTTCCAATTAAGTATCTTGGGGTGCCTCTTATTACCTCTAGGTCGAAAGTGGCTAACTGTAAGGATCTAATTGAGAAAGTGACACACAGCAAAAATGAGATGGTGGTTATTTACACACCTGTCCTATGCTGGTAAAGTAGAAGTGTTGAGATCTGTTTTAACTAGTATGGCTGTCATTCAACAAGCACATAAGAAAAATAATCCAAGACGAGAAAAATAAGCAACACAAAAATTTATATGGTTCGGCACAAACTTGCCTACGTCTACGGAGAGATCTCTTTTCTTCACTATATGAGAAAACAATTACAATACAAATAAATCATAAATCCCACAATTTAATGTATCACCCCTCTCACATAAACTAGAAGAAAAACTTTCAACCCGAGCTAAAAAATTCTTCCCAAGAAGTAATCATTTAAGTGTTTGCCCATACCTAAAAACTTTTCTCTTAAATTTACACAAAATAACTCTTCTATTTATAGACATCTAAACTTGTCGAACAAGTTTAGGATTTCCTATTTTAAGTTAATTAATTAGTGACTATTCCAAGTCAAAGACTTAAACATTTCCTAAATAGAAAAAATATACTACTCTTTTCCTAAATATCTTTTCTAATTAGGAAATAAATTCCAAATTTAAGTCAACTCTCCTAACAGCCTATTGGTGTAGTATGTTCATACTACCAAAAGGGGTTGTTAGGGAGATTGAGAGGATTTGTAAAAGGTTTCTATGGAATGGGAGCGCTGAAGGCGGAATAAATGTAAAATGGATTGGGATTCTGTCAGCAAACCTAAGTCTGAAGGGGGTTTAGGTGTTAGAAACATTACTGAGTGGAATCAGGCTGCCATGGCCAAGCATGTGTGGCAGTTGCTTGTGGTGCATGATAGCCTTTGGGCTCAATGGTGTCAATGTAATTATTTAGGTCAGAAGAGTTTTTGGGGTCTGCCTAGGCAGCAAGGGTGTAGTTGGACCTGGCTGCAGTTGCTTAAACTGAGAGATAAGTTTAAGCACTGTTTCTTATACAAACTTGGTGATGGGAGGAAGTTTTATTTTTTGCATGACCCATGGGCTTTGGGGCAAGCCATTAATGAGAAGTTTACCTTTGATACATCTTTGTTTTCTAGTCAAGTGACTATCCAAGATTTTTGGAGAAGGGGCCACTAGAATATCCCTCATTCTCATGAGTTGGAGCAAGTACAACATTTCATGAGGGAGCAGGTGTTCCTGTCTGCTGAGGAAGATAACATTGCTTGGGGTTTAACCAAGAATGGTGTCTTCAGCATTCATAGTGCTTGGCAGTATATTAGAGCTAAAAGGGTCCATGTGAGGTGGAGTAAGATTCTTTGGAGAAGTATGACTATCCCTAAGCACAACTATATTGCCTGGCTTACTGTCAGAAACAGGCTGTCTACTAAATCTAAATTGAAGAAGTGGGGAGTGATTCAAGAGGATGAGTGTGTCCTTTGTATAAACAGGACAGAAAGTGTACACCATATTGTTTTTTATTGTGCCTTTAGTAGAGCTGTCTGGTAGAGGGTGTTGCAGGGTTGTCGGATCAAAGATACTGTTTATCTTTTCATAGATTGTTGGCCTTATTTTGCAGGAAAGCAACTGGCAAGAATCTGGTGCACAAAATGCGGCGTTATGCTTTTGTTGCCACTGTGTATCATGTTTGGAAAGTCAGGAATGATCGAATCTTTCAGGATGTTAAATGTTCAGTTGAGTCGGTTTGGGAGAGTATTCGGCTTTGTGTAAGACTTAAATTCTGTATTGTGCAAACTAACGTGAGAGATGAACTTTTCTGTAATTGTTGAGTTCTGTTTTCTGTGTATATCTTGCTGTACTTTGTTTCTAGCTCGTTGTAGCTTATAAAATTCTTTAGTTTAATTGACAAAAAAAAATAAAATATTAATTTTGCTCAAAAAATATTAAGACAGATCATACACACACATTCCAACCAATGGTTAAAATGAATATAATGTATATTGACCACATCGACAAATAGTTTAATTTATGTCATCATACATTCATTTGAATTAAACAATTAATTAATTTTAAAAAGATTTGAAAAGTAGAATTTATGAATCAGAAGGAACTTAGAATTTAACACTCATTAGTCATTAACCACTAATTTTAACACATTATCGATTGTGACCCTAATCATATCCTTCTATAATTGTAAATAGTCAAGGAATTGGATTAAATTGATAAAATTTTTAATATTGGATGAATTTAGTAATTTTTATAAAGTTCATGATAAATAAGATTATTAAACCTAAATTAAATTACATTAATTTGATCCTGATAATCTCATCCTCCACCTGGACGACCCCAGATCACGTTAGTGGCCCACATCTTCACTGAGAGGTCGAGCCTCATGGCTTAAGAAGATGAACAAGCTAACACAGGATAGGTCGACCTCTCGACCTAGGTAAAGAAGGAGCTCAACCTTTATAAAGAAGAAGCTCGACCTAGGTAAAGAAGTAACTCGACCACGGTAAAGAATAAGCTCGACCCTACAGTAAGAGATGAACACAATTAAAAGATAAATCATAATATTTCTCTCTAGTCCCTAAAATCATGAAATATCTATCTATCATAACTATTTGTACATGTATATAAGCCTGATTAAACTATGAAGATTAAACTATGAAGACAGGAATAATTCAAAACTTCTTATTTTCTATATTGAATCTTTATAAGAAAAACGGACTTAGATTTCATCAGATCCCATCTTATAATACTTATGAATTCAAATAATTTTATATATTTTATTTAATATGAAAGGAATTCAACATGAATTTATCAGGTGATAAATATAGATCATATTGTAAATGAATAAATAATATTTTTTGAAAAAAAAAATATTCCATTGTGGACTATGGGATTAGTTCAACAATTCAGATAGTGATTAAATTTTATGATTATTAAGACTAAAATAGCTATTGTAATATATAGACATATGTCTTAATAACAGAAGAAGAAAGATAAGACCCAAGTACAAGTGATATCTTTTCTTTTAATTCATCATATTAGTTGACCTTTTTTAGTTTGATAGAGACACCTTTTGTAAAATGGAAACATGAAACACAAATTTAATTATATTAAACCCTAATTATAGTAATTAATTAATTATTAATTACTTTAATGACTGCCCACAATAAATCATTTTTCAATATTGGAGCCTTAGTCATCAATTTTTATCCTTTCCCTTATTTTCTTCTTCCTATCTTCAATACTGCACACACGATACACACACAATGAAGCTAATCTTTTACAAGTATTTATTTTTTTGTGTAAAGTCAAAATATTAAATTTTTTATAAATCATCCCTTTAAAAACTATATATATTATATATAAATCATCCTTTGAAAAATCATTCCATATGAATAAATATATTAAAAAGTTCAAGAGAGAGTAAGAATATGTATCAAGAAATTACATTACTTGATACAGCACAAGAGCTGATGCTCAATATGCCCAGGTACAATTACTCTACAAAAGCTGATGCTTAAATGTGCCTTACTCTAGAACTGCATAATGGACAGCTAATCAAATAAAAAGACTACAACATAACGATGATGAATCAAGCAAAATCTACATGAATATGGTATACTATCTAAAGACAAAAATCAGCATTACCGTTTCTGCCGGGAATTTGAAGCCCGTTTGAAGTAACAATACTGTCTAAAGACAAATCAGTATCATCGTTTCTGCTGGGATTTTGAAGAAGCCCATTTGAAATAACCACAATTTGCTTCAGGATTAGATGATGGTCCCTACATGAACAAAATTACGAGCATGCAGTTATTCACCTTTTATTAGTTTATGCATTATCCACTACTAGTAGTAACATCATGTACAGAGAAGGAACATTGCAGCAAATTAAAGGGCCGAAAATAAGCCAATTCATGATTCTTGAATAGCCTGGAGATATTCGTGCAGGAGAACCATATCTCTCAGCTCAGAATCTCAACGTTTATGTTGAAAATAAAACAAAAAATTGGTTCCAAGCATTAGCGTTCGACGGATTATATTTACTTCCCGATTGCATGTTTATTTTCATCTTTTTTCAATTTATTATCTATACCACAAACGAAAATTCACACGTGCAAATGATAAAGATTTGTAGGGAATACCTCAGCTCGGGCACAGACAAAAAATCTACGGCCAAATGTAGGACCTGGTTTCTTCACTATCCGAGAAACACAGGGTTCCCTGTGTCCTTTGCAAAGAGGTATACTATTCTGCATGAGTTGTTGGATTCGCTGCCACTCTAGTAAAGCAGTATTGTTTTTCTCTTTCTCTGCAGAATCATCATATTCCTCATTTTGATCCTGAGAACCTGTACTTAACTTCAGTTCGTCATGCTTGGGACTGCCGCATTTGTCATCATCATTCGCAGCAGTTTCATTTGGATGATTACTAGTATTGGTTACATCTCCCTGACTAAGAGAATTATCTGTTGAAGAGTTCTCTGCAATATCACATGGGTTTGAACTTTTTTGGAAAAATGACTTCAGGGAGAGTTGGGACCATTGACTTTTTCTCGGTTTTTTCTTTGAAGGTTCACTTGTTGTCCGAGCGGGACCTTCAGTGTCTTCATTCGGAGAACACGAGTCACCTGAGGGTAGGCTAGATAAAATATTGAATGATCCTTCAATGCTTTCGCTGCATTTCTTTATAGTAACTTCACCATCTGAAAATGAACTTGACTTGTTGCAGGATTGAACTTGTGTAGCAGCTTGTCTTTTCATTAGAACAGATACTGCACAAGATTCAGGATTTAGGGTACAAATAGATAAAATGGAATTATGCGGCATGACAGAAACTATCATTGAAGAGCATGAAAATTTTTCTCACACCAAGTGTCTGCTGGAGGCCATGAATCATAGGGAGATATCTAGCAGATAGAGATGGAGTGCTATGCGGAGGAACATCCGGGATTTCTGCCAAACTTGTATAAACAGGAGCATGATCGGAACCTTCTAGTTTGGCACCCCACCCTCCCTTCCACCTATATGCAGGGTAAGAACAGAAAATTAGATTATTGCCGTTGTGCAGACATGAAGAGAGGCACCAATATGTGTAAATTTTAATGCACACATGCACAATAAGGCATGTCAGGGAGCATGATCACACAAAAAGATACAAGTGTGTTTGTGTTTGTGTGTGTGAGAGAGAGAGATTCAAATATTAACCACAGAAGAAATAGAAAACTTGAGGTGTCATGTTATCATTCTTTTCAATGATTTAGTGGATGGAAATTTTACCTCATTGTATTTTCAGGTTTCCAGCGTTTATACTCTGTCAATATGTCGCACTCTTTGACATGGCAAGCTACAAAGTTATTATCTTGTAAGTTATGCTCTTGATGCAAGCATGACCCGGCACAAAGAATGTGGTCAATTCTGGTTCCATAATTAAATTGTTCAGCACCAGTACTTGATGGCCAGCATGTGTATGCTTCTCTCCTGTAGTGTTAACAAGAAAAATAAAGGTTTCAACACAAGAATTTTCAGATAGAAAGTTCGGTGATGATATAATGATTTTGTGAACACTGAAACATGCTGCTTACTTGGAGCTAGGGGTGGGCAATGGTTCTGAACCAAACCAAAAACGATTAGCTGAAATTTATTTTTCCTAGTTTTTAAAAACCAAACCGCTATATTCCATAAACTGAAAACCAAAATAACTGAAAACCAAATTTCTAAAATCTCATAAACCGAAACGAATCATTTTAAAAGAAAATCGGTTCGGTCACCGAAATAACCAAATTTTTAAGGTAATATATAATATAAATTATAAAAAATTAATAAATAAAAATAAAATTCATTTTTTTGGTTAAAATTTTAGCAAAACTGAACTGAAAACTGAAATAATTCAAAGTATAAAACCGAACCGTACCGGTTTAACTATTTTAACCAAATCGGTTCATAAATTAGGTTCGGTCACCAAATTAACCGAAAAAAATTCAGTTTTTGCCCTCCCCTACTTGGAGCCTTAAAAACATAGGATACTGCTCTGGCTAAACAGACTTGGTTTCATGCAAATTAAGAAATGTGCAAGGATACAAATGATTATCCATCAATAGAATATAAGAAGAAAATGACAAATGGCAGACATAAATTTTATTCATTACGGTATTCTGAGGACAGAATTGGACTCCAAAAGCACGCAGATAATGAAAGACCAATTAACATTTCAAGTCTCTTTACACTCAAATCCTAATTTCAAGCAATATAATGGCAAAATAACTAAAAAGCTTGAACTTTAAACCTGCCGGGATGTTTTGCTCTGAAAACATCTAAAAAAGGACCACCGGCATCAACTAGCATAGATCTAAACCATCTTCTGAACCTATAAAAAAAAATTATAGGTAACAGTAAGACAACTTCGAAACAGTCATAGGCACAACAAACAAATATTACAAAGAAAAGCATCCCACAACTTACTCATTCTTCTCAAAATCTGGACCCGCATCACAGCGATCCATGGCAGTAGGAGCAATGTTGATATCACCAACAACAAATATCCTTCTTCCCAGTTTCAAAAGGCTCTCCCATTTTTTCTACACACACAAAAAAGATTAAACTTTCTCAGGTCGCTTAGAGCATAATTGATGCAGAACTAGAAGCGGAATTGAAGTTCATGGAGAAATTGGACCGCAAGTCTGGGCGTTAGGCCCATTTCAGCGACAAGGCCTAAAATTGCAGGCAATTTGCGGCAAGAGTTGTGAGTGTTGGATTTTTGTGTTTTTGGAGCCCATTCTCATTGGAAACGGCCCAACGAACAAAAGTCACTTCCTTCGGACATGAAGTCCGTCACTTTTCGGCCAAATTTGATCATTTAGGCCCTCAAATTAGCGTTTTTCGATTTTTGCTGTTATTTTAAATTTCATATTTTATCCTTTCTGTTTAGAGTTTTCCTGTTTTACTATAAATAAGTCATATGGAGTTGTGAACAGCAGTTTTTGAGATTTTATAAAATTCTTTCCGAGCGTAGTTCGCTGGGTTCCATAAAATTCCTGGACATTCTTAGACTAAACAGGTATTTTATTTATCTTTTGTTCGTCTTGATTATTTCCTGCATCAACAATCCCTAATAACAAGTAGAAACAAGACCCAATTACCTGAAGTATATTAAAGAATCTTTGCTTAAACTGTATCCTCTCAATATCATCAGTATCTGCTCGAGGACAATATAAATTGAAAAGAACTGCACATTCCCAAAACTCCATTAATCCCTAACAAAACATTCCACACAAAAGTTCAAAACTTTAACAAAATCAAAAGCAGTATTACCAAAATGTTGGTGATCCGTGATAATACACCGGCCTTCCCCATCAATTTTGCGAAGCTCATCGTTATCAAACTCCTCAAGACCTTGAGCTACAGCTGGAATCTGATCTTTCCCATTTCTAGAACTAACCACAAGGCCAGTGAAACCTTCCTCTGCTGAAACTGGCAATGCTGCTTCAGTACTCAATGATGGAGACTTCACACGGCAAAAAGTAGCAACACCTAAAAGAAAATGAACACAAAACAATAAAAAATTAGACACTGAAAGCAAAAAAGCATTGTTTATTTGGTTGAGGCAATTTAACAAACAGGTTACCCGAATAGCCAGTGCGGCCTTTTTCATTGGTACGAGTGCAAGAGAAGAAGGATTCATAGCCATCAGCCATTACTATATCTGAAGTTAGTTCCTGTCTTCTCAATTTGGTTTCCTATTTGAATAGAATCAAAATCAAATTCAAATTCAATTCAAAATCAAATTGTGAAATTTTGAAAAGGAAAAATTAGAGAAATTTACCTGAAAGCAAATGATATCGGCATCGAAAGAATTGAGTAATTTGAGAAGAGAGCCAAACTGAGAGATCCTCTGCCTCAGGCCATTCACGTTGTAGGTCACTAACTTCATTCTTCTTCTCTCCCTCCTTCAGCGCCACCACTCTGGTGAAGTGTTATGGTTACACAAACGGCGTCGTTC
>CAOJBK012413483.1:0-10620 GCA_948294925.1 Codiaeum variegatum | reverse complement strand
GACCCATTTGGTGAAGTATTCAACTACTATAAGGAGGAATTTCCTTTGACCTGTGGTGGTAGGGAGTGGTCCTACTATATCCATCCCCCATGTAGCGAATGGCCATGAACCATGTACCGCTACTTGCTCAGCACCTAGAACTTTACACAAGTTAGCAAACTTTTGGCATACCTGGCATCTTCTAACTAGGCTTATTGCATCCGCCTTCAAGGTGGGCTAGTAATAACCTTGTCTGATGGCTTTTGCTACTAATATCTTCCTTCTAACATGCATTCCACAAGCACACTCATGCATTTCTTTGAGGACATACTCAGCCTCGTTGGGTGTAAGGCATCTGAGACAAGGCAGAGAGAAGGCTCGCTTGTATAGGATACCATCATATAGTGAGAAATGTGAGCTCCTCCACTTGATCTTCTTTGCAAGCTTTCTATTGGCTATGAGCTCACCTCTTGCCAGGTAGGCTATGATTGGGTCCATCTAGGAGGGTTCGGGCTCGATGCACATGATGGCCTCGGCAGCTTCTATTAAAGGGCGAGCTAAGGCTCCAAGAAATACCCCGCTGGGAATGTCCATTGGGTGGGTTGCAGCTAACTTACTCAAACTGTTTGCTCTGTTGTTTTCAGCCCTCGGGACTTTTCTGAACTCGATTTCTGCCCCTCTTTCCTTCATCTTCTTCAGCTGCATATTTTTTTTCTCTAGGTGTTTGACCATGTCTGGATGACGAGCTTTGAACAAACCTTCGACATGACCCAAATCACTGCAGATGTGCAATATTTCTACCTTTAGGAGTCTGGCCACATAAAGGCCTTGCAAGAGAGCTTCATACTCAGCTGAATTGTTGGTTGTTGCAAAGTCTAGCTTTAGAGCAAATTCAAGGAGTACCCCTTCTTCATTCCTCAAGACTACTCCCACTCCAGTGGCTTCTTTACCACTTGTTCCATCAATAAACAACTCCCATTGGACCTTCAGGTTTGCAGAATCAGGCTACTTTTTGTGCCCGCTATCTTATGGTTCTTCAGCTGGAAATGAACCCTCTGAGATGAAGTCAGCCAATGCTTGTGCTTTGATGGCTTTTCGAGGCCTATATTCCAGGCAATATCCTCCTAGTTCTATAGCCCAACATAACAGCCTTTCTGAAAGTTCAGGCTTATGCAACAATTGTTGTAGGGGCTTGTCTGTGACTACCACCCCTTGATGTTCTTCTAGGTAGACTTTGAATTTTCTTCAGGAGAGGACGAGGGCATATACCAGCTTCTCAAGCGGGCTGTAATTCAACTCTACTTCTTGAAGTACCCTGCTAAAATAGTATATTGGTTTCTGGACATTGCCTTCCTCTCTTACTAGCACTAAGCTTACAGCATGTGACGAGGCTGACAGGTAGACCAAAAGCTCTTCACCTTTGATAGGCCTACTCAAGATTTGTTCTGAAGTGAGGAAGACCTTCAGACTATCCATGTCCTGCTAGCAATCTTGAGTCCATTCGAAGGTGGCACTCTTCCTTAGTTTTTTGAAAAATGGGAGGTATTTCTCCGCAGACTTGGACATGAATCTATTGAGGGCCACTAGTCTTCCTGTCAACTTCTGAACTTCTTTGATAGATTTGGGAGGATTCATGTCCAGGATTGCCTTGACCTTGTCAGGGTTCGGCTCTATACCCTTGGCACTGACTTAATAGCCTAAGAATTTGCCCCCATTGATGAAGAAGGTACATTTCTCTAGATTCAGCTTCATTCCATAGGCATTCATCACCTCTAATACTTCCTAGAGGTTTTGTACATGTTGCTAGAAGCTCATACTTTTTACCACCATGTCATCCACATAGGCTTCAAGGTTCTTCCCAATCTGATCATTGAATATGTAGTTAACGAGCCTTTAATAAATGGCTCCAGCATTTTTGAGCCCAAATGGCATGGACGTGTAGCAGCAAGTTCCCTTTTCTGTAATGAATAAAGTCTTCTCCTCATCATCTTCATCCATTCTGATATGATGATAACCTTACTTTGCATCGAGCAAGGAGAAATAGTTGAACCTGGCTGTGGAATCTACAAGCTTGTCAATCGAAGGCAACAGATAGGAATCTTTTAGGCATACCTTATTGAGATTAGTGAAATCCACCCACATTTTATGTCCTCCACTTGCTTTCTTGACTATTACCACATTTGGTAGCTATTCAGGGAACTGTACTTCTCTAATAAAACCAGCTGTAAGTAGCTTCTCAACTTCATCATCAATTATGGCTTACCTCTCAGGCCCAAAGCATCTCTTCTTTTGTTTGACTGGCCTGTAGGCAGGGTTCACATGCAGCTTGTGGGTGATCACCTCTGGGCTAATTCCTGGCATGTCATTGGAAGTCCAGGCAAATGTTGTCGTGCTGTTTACCAAGAATGCCTGTCCCTACTCTCTCTCTTCCGAACTTAGTGCAAAGTTGATTTGGAGGGTTCGGCCATCAACATGCACTTGACAGGGTTCGAGCTTTTGGGCAGACTCGCCCTTGGACTCTTCTGGGGCTTCGTGGGGAAGTGTCTCTACCATGTTTACCTCATTGCTCTCCAAGGAGATATTTCTCTTCCTCTCTTCTGGAAATGTCATCTTAGGGGCTGCATCCTTATAGATATGCAGGTCTAAACCATCTGGGAGTGGGACTATCATTCTGCCTCTTCTCACATTAACCGAGGTATCTAGGTCCTACAACAAGGGCCTTCCCAACAGAACATTATATGTCATTGGCAGCTTGGTCACCACGAAGAGGGCCATTACTGCTACAGCCTTCGGGGCTCAGCCTACTGTTACAGGCAATTCAATGGTGCCCACTGCTGGAATGATAGCTTTGTCTAGAGTTCGAACTAGTGCCTCCAAGGGCTGAATCAATGAGCTATCAATCCCCATCTTTTCAAATGCTTCCCATTGTATGAGGTTAACCGAGCTTCCTGTATCTACAAATATCTTCTTGACCTTGAACTTGGCCACCACAGCAGAAATGACTATGGCTTCGGCTTTCGCAGTAGCTCGGTTGGTGGACCCGGATGCAGGTAGTTTTGTGCCATTGAAAAATACAAACTCTAAATGCTCATGGGTTCAGGCCAACTCTTTTTACTTCTTTTTGCTCATGGAAACCTCTTCTAGGCCCCCAATAAGACATGGGATGTCGCCAGCCACTCCATCTTCTATTGGTATTGGCTCTGGAGGGTTCGCTGGGTCTGCTCTGTCATTCCTTTTCACATAGTTGGTGAGGTAGCCCTGCTTGATCAGTGTCTCAATTTCCTCCATTAGGGACCTGTAATTGTTAGTTGTGTGCCCATGGGTGTTGTGGAACTTGCACCACAAAGATCTATCTCTTTTTTCTGGATCTCTTCTTATAGGCGTGGGCTTCCTCCAAATGCTATTGTCTTAAAATGTAGCAAATACCACCTCTGGGTTCGCATTTAGCGGTGTGATCTTGGAGGGATTGAATCTCTCCCTTCTTAGGGGTTCGGTATTTCTTTGTTGAGCATATCCCTGCTATTGATTTTGCCTGTAGGGCGTCCCTCCACCCCTAGATGGCTACTTTTCTTTTTTAGCTTTCTTTTGTGACAAGCCTTCGGCCTCTGGCTTTCTCTTCTTATAGAACCTGCTCTCCCTGAAAGCGTCATCCTGCTTGATGTATTCCTCTGCAATAGCCATTGCTTCATTCAAGGTTCGGGGTGAACTCTGGACTAAAGCTTTAAAATAGTCCTGATGGCTAGTGCACTTCTGCAGGGCCTCGATTGCCCTTGGTTCATCTATATCTATCACCTTCAGTGTCTCCCTGTTGAACCTGGCAATGAAATCCCTTAATGACTCATCCAAACCCTGCTCTATCTGCTCTAAGACTCGGGTTGGTGTCGGTATTGGAATGGAGGTTGAGAACCTTTTGACAAATAGGTTCATCATGCTCTAGAATGAGTCAATGCTACCTTCAGGTAGGCTATCATACCACTTCACAGCAGCTCCTCCCAATGTGCCTCTAAAAGCTCGGCAAAGTGCTTCGTCCCTGGTGGTCTGTAGCTCTACCAAATGCTTGTATTCTAGGATGTGAGCTTTGGGGTCCTGGCTACCATCATACTTGTCCATCCTGGGATGTTTGAATTTTTCGGGCATCTGATACTCTTCAATGCGCCTGATAAATGGAGACTTGAGATGTAAGGAGAAATCTCTCCTCCTATCTGGCTTAGGCCCTGCTATCTCTTCAACATATCTCCTGACTTCATCTCTCAAGGTCATCCTGGACCTCTGGTGGCTAGACACTTCCTGCTCATCCCTCCTGATGTTTGCTTGCTGATTCTCATACTCAGGTCTATGTTTCAAACCCCTGTGGAGTCTGTCGAGGTGTGCCTCCTCTCTCATGTTGGCAGCGAATCTGTCCCCTACTGCTTCTCTACCTACTTGCTATCCTGTACCCTTATCATCCCTTTTTGGTTCCCTGTATGGCACTTCTGATGCTAGTTTGCTCTGATTCCTCTCCTTAGGTTGCCTGGCCATCGATACTGCGACTGGGACGTGAACATTCACTCCCTGGTCTCTAACTAGAGGGTTATTATCTCTTCCAACAGGCGGGTCAGGTATCTAAGCTGCTTGGAGAGGCATAATTAAAGGAACCAGGTTGCTGATCAAGCCTTGCAAGGCAACCACTAGGTCTGGTGTTGCTTGAGGCGGAGCGGGCTGTGAGGCTAAGGTTGAAGGGCTTGGAACTTGTGGTTGGTTGATGAGGTCCTTTAAGTTTTATAGAGAAGCGGCTATGCTAGCTAGAGCTGCAGTTGAGTTATGTGGTGTTTGTGAGGTGTTTGCTCCTGGGTTTGTGGCAGGAGGGCTATCCTCTACCACGCGGTCATCTTCGCGGGTGTGTTCCATTGTGGGCTTTGAATCTGTGACAGGTTTTGGAATGTGTTTGGTTAGAAAACTCTGCGTTCTCCACAGACGGTACCAAATGATGCATGCTGGATTTGATCATGCTGGAATGTAACTGCTCTATTCGAGCTAGAATGAACCTGCACATAAAAGGAAGATTGGTCAGGGGTGCCGGATGTTGTGTCCGGCGATAACCCTCCGACGCTCAAGTTAGTGAATGGGTTGAATCACAAATGGAGCAGTGTGTAGTTGAGAGCTTTTTGAGGATAGATTTTCATTATCTTGTTCAAGTTGATGAAGTGTGTATTTATAGGGAGTGAAACCCTGTTCATGGGGACACTTGGCAGCTCTGGGTACTTTGGCAGTGTACCTCTCCATAGGTCCTATGACACCTGTCAACTGTGACCCAAGGCTTGTGAGGACCTC
Organism: Codiaeum variegatum; assembly: GCA_948294925.1. Lineage (NCBI taxonomy): Eukaryota > Viridiplantae > Streptophyta > Magnoliopsida > Malpighiales > Euphorbiaceae > Codiaeum > Codiaeum variegatum. The sequence goes on along the minus strand of CAOJBK012413483.1, from coordinate 5,331 downwards.
GGGTTCGGGTCTAACCGATGCTTGTACCAGTAGGTAGTTGAAGTTGAACCATGCTGAGGCTGACCCATATCAATTTCATCTCTCAAGGTCATCCTGGACCCCTGGTGGCTAGAGGCTTCCTACTCATCCTTCCTGAGGTTCACCTGCTGATTCGCATACTCAGGTCTATGTTCCGAACCCCTGTGGGGTCTGTCGGGGTGTGCCTCCTCTCTCATGTTGGCAACAAATTTGTCCCCTATTGCTTCTCTGCCTGCTTGTTGTCCTGCACCCCCATCATCCCTTCTTGGTTCCCTGTATGGCACTTTTGGCACTGGTCTGCTCTGATTCCTCTCCTTAGGCTGCCTGGCCATCGATACTACAGCTGGGACGTGAACATTCACTCCCTGGTCTCTAATTGGAGGGTTATTATCTCTTCTAACAGGCGGGTCAGGTATCTGTGCTGCTTGGAGAGGCATAATTAAGGGAACCGGGTTGCTAAGCAAGCTTTGCAAGGCAACCACTAGGTCTTGTGTTGCTTGAGGCGGAGCGGGCTGTGAGGCCAAGGTTGAAGGGCTTGGAACTTGCGATTGTTTGATGAGGTACTGCAAGCTTTGTAGAGAAGCGACTATGATAGCTAGAGCTGTAGTTGGGTTAGGTGATGTTTGTGAGGTGTTTGCTCCTGGGTTTATGGCAGAAGGGCTATCCTTTACCACATGGTCATCTTCGCAGGTGTGTTCCATTGTGGGCTTTGAATGTGTGATAGGTTTTGGAATGTGTTTCGTTAGGAAACTCTGCGTTCCCCACAAAAGGTGCCAAATGATGCGTGATGGATTTGATCACACTGGAATGTAACTACTCTAGTCGAGCTGGAACGAACTTACATAGAAAAGGAAGATTGGTTAAGGGTGCCGGACGTTGTGTTCGGCAATAACCCTCTGACGCTCAAGTCAGTGAATGGGTTGAATCACAAATAGAAAAGTGTGTAGTTGAGAGCTTTTTGAGGATAGGTTTTCATTACCTTGTTCAGGCTGATGAAGTGTGTATTTATAGGGAGTGAAACCCTGTTCATGGGACACGTGGCAGCTCTGGGCAGTGTACCTCTCCATGGGTCCTGTGACACCTATCAACTGTGACACAAGGCTTATGAGGGCCTCGGGTTCGGGTCTAGCTGGATGCTACAGGGTTCGGTGCTTGTCCCAGTAGGTAGTTGAAGCCGAACCATGCTGAGGCTGACCCATATCAGCTTCCATGTTTCTGTATTCTAAATCACAGCTTTCTCGCGCAAAACCTCATTATATCAATGGCTTTCTTGATTGATAATTGAATCTGACATAATAAACCACACCTTGAAGGAGAAAATCCGTAGTAGAGTTCAATCCATATCTATCAATGTCTAAAATCTTAAAAAAACTCTTAAAAAGTGAGAGAAATTCACATACATCACAAGACAAGAAAAACTAACTCTCACAATTAGAGAGACAAACTTTATTGAAAAATAAGATAGTAAAAAACTAAATAGAATGATAAAATTAAAAAACTTGGAGCTTACTATCAGGATTAAACGCTGATAGCAGCCCCCTTCAAGGAGGCTAGGATTTTTTACTCTTTAGGAGGCTAGAGTTTTAGCGAAAGTACAATTAAATTAATTTAAAATGTGCATATTTTTTAAAGAAAATGAAAATTTTCATTAATAAGTCATATCGCATTTATAATAAAGATCGAATTCAATAAAATATATATTTAAAATATAAAAAAATCGATCATTTAAAAAAACTAACTAGTAAAAAAATTTTATAATGTGTAACGATTTTTATGTTGTTGTATTCTAATAAAATTTCTCTTAGAAGATCTCATTGCACTATTATTTTCTTGATGAATAATTGAGTTTGAAATTATATATCATAGTTTGAAAAAGATTAAAGGAAAATGAGAAAATAATATTATTGAAAAAAAAAATACTAAACAACGGAATGACATGTTGAGACCAAACATCTTTTGTTCCTTTTATTTTCAACTAAACATGTGGTTATTTGCCCACACTTGCGCTCCACTTTCTATCTAATTGAATCCTAAAAGAATATAATAATTAATATTAATAATAGGAGTAATAAAGAAAACAATCCTTCCCATTCATGCTAAGAATATTTTCTTCTTCTTCTTCATCACAAAAACGAAAAAGAAGACTTGATTATTGTTGCTACTTCATCATTGATCGATGATTTGTAGTAATTTTGAGAAACAAAAAAACGTGGCTTAAAAACCAAAAGAAAATCACAAAATCAATTGTTTTTGGATACAACCACATGAAAAAGCAGTATCTGTAACTGTTTTTTCCTTCAAAGTAGAAGGAGGCAAGAGTTGGTTTTCAAGAGTAGTAGTGGTTTGTCAACCGCTAAACAGATGCTATCCGCTTAGATTTTTATAAGGCGAATTGGAAAATTAGGTTGTCTTTTTAGTTTTATGAGTTTTGAATTTCAATGATTGTAAAGTGTTCAAGGAGTGATCCACTGGTCACGACCGATGGTGATCCTAATAATTCATTGAAAGATGGACTGTACTTGCGCTATCCGAGGGTTTGATTGTCTCCTATTTTTGTGAGTTATTTGATTGTCTCATATTTGTTGCATGTTTATTTTTCTTCTTTATTCTCTGTTCCAACTCTATGGCTAAGGTAACTTAATGGTAGAAACCGATTCACAATTCTTGTTGTTTGCTCTTCAACACTCCAATGTGGCAATTTCTCCTTTGAGTTATATAGTTAAGAAATGTATTAATTTAAAATAATATGTATATTGTTTGTTTTCTTTTTGTATTAAAGTCCGCGAACCGTGTTGTTTTAACAGAAATCACGAGTTCTATGTCAGACATTAAAGAGTGGTTTATTGTCCTGCCTCCATGCATCTTTGATTTTTTATTTGTGATATCTAATGAAGTTTCACGCAATTATTCAAAAAAAATGTGGCTATTTGGCCATTTCTTTTAAATTTCAAAATCAGAATAACACTGAAAACGAAATTGAGCGAAATCAAATAAAGAATAATTATTTTTCTCAAATGTTTAATTCAATGATAAAAATGAGATAATCATAATCAAATTCCGACTTTTTAAATACATGAATCATAGTGTATTTTTATTAAATATTTATTTAAAACAACTAAATTAATATTTTATTTTTATTCTAAATCCGAACAATGGAAGCAAAGATAGTAGTGAACCTCTTTAAGGGTCCGTAACCTGAGATGACCCATTACAAAATCCCTGATGGAGATAGGTATCTCTATCCGAGTGTGAGGATCCCTGACATTGGCAAGGATCCATTCCCTAAGATCCACCCCAAAGTCCTTTTCATCCAGGATAGGACTACCACACAAAAACAATAAGATAGTTTCAAAATGCAAGGAAGATTGTTCCTAAGAAAAATAAAGAGTAAGAAAGCTTATATGTAGGGTCTTCACTAGGGTAGGAGACTTGTCTACATCCTACAGAAAACTGGCCTCTATCATCCACTTTTAGTCAAAACGGAGTTTATGGTAGAGGATGGCCTTGACGCACATGTACTAGGCCTCGTCTAATTCCTTGTCCTTAATGAGATTATTAAGCCAATCTGAAGCATGCATTTTATTCTTTTTCTTTGAGGGCATTCAGTCAAGTTTTCCATGAAAAATATATCTTTTAGGGTGTCTGTAGGACATGTATAGACCCAAGTCTGTGCATGGTCTGAATTTAAAAAACATTTGAAACATGGAGGCCTAGACCCTAGGGCACCTCAATTCATAACAAAGCACTTCAAAGCAATGCATATCCATGATGGTGTTGGGGTAACCATCAAGGGATTCAATTTAAATTTTTTTGAAAACCTCCATGAAGAAATCAAAAGGAGGAAACAACATTCCCTTATATATTTACTCAAGGAACACTATATAATGCCCATTGTCCTTAGATAACTAATAATTAACAAATTATATATTATTGTCCCCCATATTCTTGGTGAATTTTTCTCATTAAATTGAATTTAATGTGTTTGTTCTAGTGTTTTCAGCCACTTCTAGGTAATCGAATGAATTTCGGAGCTAGGAGGAACTATTTTGAATTTCAGGCTCAAAAGGTGAAGAAAATGCACCAAAATGGAGCGAAAAATCAAATCTCAGGGTTGCCTTATGGTCTACCTCACTACCTGTGAGACAACCCGTGAGAAATTATTGAAGAAAAGAGATGCAAGGTTGTCACAGTCGGTGTCAAGAGCCGTGACAAGGAAGCTGTCGCCCATAAAAGCAGAAAAAGCAAAGGAGAAGAGAACAAAAGCTTCTCACAGGCTCCATCACGGGCCATAACAAGGACCGTGACAGCTCTTTGTTTCTCACCTAAGGTAAAGGCATAGTGGCTTATCACGGGCCGTGAAAGCCACCCGTGACAAGCCTTCTGACACCTATATGAAGCAGGAAAATTTCAGAAAAATGGGACTTTTGGCCAAAATTCACTTGGAAACATTTTAGAGCTTCCAAAATCCTAAAAAGGAGCCTAGAACCAAGGAAAAGGAGATCAATGAAGGTCTTTAAATGTGGATTTTCAATCATCATCCCACATTAGAGCAAGGATAGAAAGAATTTATTGGAAATTTCATTAGGTTTACATGGGTTCTTTAAATTTTTGCACTTTACTTTTCTTATTCTTTCTCTTTAACCATGAACTGAATCTACTTGTCTACCTAGATTAGACAAGTATTACTCAATTGAATGGATTGATTAACACTTTTATTCAATGAATGTTTAGATTTCTCATCAAGTTTGGATTTTGATTTATATTTTCTACAAATCAATGACAGTAGCATGCTTGTTCTTAGTTTTTGTTGTTCATGCTTTACTAGAAATAGAAAGTTTGAACTTAGAACATTCAAAAGCTTATGGGTTTATTGTGTTTGCTAGAGATAGATGTACAAACACCTAAAGTTTATGGTTTTCACTAATTCTTCATGCTTTTTCTAATTGAATAGGATTGAGAAGATATTACATTCCTATTACATAGAAATTAGGGATTTAATCACTTTAGGAAGGGTTAAACCTAGTTTTGTGAAAAAACCCACTTGATGATTGATTAAAATATTCATTGGATCGTTGTTTAATATTACAATTTGAGTTAATACGAGTCGAAATATAGGTAAACGCCTTAATCCATCGTTAATTTCCTTATTTGATTTTCTATTTCTTTGGAATTTTTCCAAGTCAAAGTTTAAATTTAAAGTTCAAGGTAGTTGAAAATTAGTTTATAAACCCAAAAATTATTGTGAGACAAAAAAATAGATTAGGAGAGTAAGTTGGTGTTTGATTGAACAAATCAACAAATCCCTTGGGAGAA